>JAUKPQ010100013.1:0-79297 GCA_032273045.1 Chloridella minuta | reverse complement strand
GTAAAGTTCGCAGGACTCGATATCGGGGGCAAAAATTTTACCGTGATCGCGGGCCCCTGTGCGATTGAGAACGAAGACCAGATGATGCAAGCGTCTCACGCGGTGAAAGCTGCGGGGGCCGATGTGTTGCGCGGGGGGCTCTATAAGCTCCGCACGCGTCCAGATGCCTTCCAAGGTTTGGGGCGGGATGCTTTTCCCATGGTGAAAAGTGCGAAGACAAAAACGGGCATGCCGTTTTTGACGGAGATCACGTCGGCTTCGCAAGTGGAAGCTTTGGTGGACATCGCCGATTTCATCATGGTCGGCACTCGTAACATGTACAACTACGACCTCTTGAAAGAGTTAGGTCGCGTGCGTATTCCGATCGTGTTGAAGCGTGGCATGTCGGCGAAGGTCGAAGAGTGGATCAATGCTGCTGAGTACATCGCTCGCGGCGGTAACGATAAAATCATTCTTTGTGAGCGCGGCATTCGGACGTTCGAAACGGCGACTCGCAATACGCTTGATCTTGCCGGTGCTCTTTGGGTGAAGCAACGTTCAGCGCTTCCGGTGATCGTTGATCCAAGCCACGGCACAGGCATTCCTGCTTTGATTCCTGGTATGGCCGCTGCGACTCTCGCGGCTGGTCTTGATGGCGTCATGGTGGAAGTCCATCCGATGCCGTCGGCCGCTCTCTCTGATGGTGCGCAAGCTCTCACCACCGAGCAGTTCTCAGACATGATGGTGAAATTGAGAGTCTTGGGTGAGGTTTGCGGACGTCCGCTCACATCTCCAGGTGGCAAGGCGTGAGCGGAAAAGCCGAACGAGTTCAGACTATTTTCTCAACCATCGCTCCTCGCTACGATCTAGTGAATGATGTGATGACGTTCGGCCAGGCCCGCGCTTGGCGCAACAAACTCGTCAGACTTTCAGGTGCTCGTGCTGGCATGTCAGTGCTTGATGTGGCGACGGGTACCGGTGATCTCGCCATCGTCTTCAAGAAAGCCGTCGGTACTGAGGGAAAAGTCATCGGCGTAGATTTCTGCGCCGGCATGCTGGACTTTGCTCCGGCGAAAGCTCAAACCAAGAATCTCGACATCACCTTTAAGCTCGGCGACGCCATGGCGCTCGAGTTCGCGGATAGCGCTTTTGATGTCGTCAGCATCGCCTACGGCATTCGCAACGTCACCGATGCGGCGAAGGCCATTCGTGAGATGGCGCGCGTAATTAAGCCGGGTGGAAAATTCATGATTCTCGAAACGGGCCGTTCTACTTGGCCCGTTTATGGCCAGGCCGTCGATTTTTACTGCGCGAACGTGATGCCCGTCATGGGTGGATTTCTGTCGGGCTCGAAAGATGCTTACAAGTATCTCGACTCGTCTTCGAAAGATTTTCCCTACGGTGCGAAGTTCGTCGAGATGTTGAAGAAGGAAGGGGGCTTTGGCTCCGTCATCGCTCATCCACTGATGGGTGGAGTGAGCTACATCTACGAATGCACAAAGCCCCAACAACTTAATTAAAACTTGTACTGGTGCGCCGGCGCGATCGGATAGTTCTTATCGATCGTCGTTAATTCTTTCAGTTTCCCTGTCGCCATATCAAACACCCAACCATGAATGTAGAGATCGCGGCCTTCGTGCCAAGCTTTCTGCACGATCGCCGTGTGCGTGAGGTTGTGCGCCTGAGAAATCGTATTGAGCTCCACGAGACGATCGGTGCGCTTGGCACCCGCTTCAATCTTCTGGAGTTCACCCCAGTTCACTTCCGCCACGTCCTTGATGTTACGCAGCCACTTGTCGATGGCTCCGAGGGAGTTCGGCGTGAGGGACGCGGCCACACCGCCGCAACCGTAGTGGCCGCAGATGATGATGTGCTTCACCTTGAGATACACCACGGCATACTCCAGCACGCTCATCAAACTCAGGTCCGTGTGGATCACGAGGTTCGCGATGTTACGTGCGACGAACATCTCTCCTGGGTGGCACCCGGTGATTTCATTCGGCGGTACACGTGAATCTGAGCAGCCGATCCACAGGAATGTGGGCTGTTGGCCCTTGGCCATGTCTTCGAAGTAGCCAGGATTCACTTGGATTTTTTCCTGAACCCACGCTTTGTTTTCGAGCAAAAGTCTTTGGACGTCTTTCATGGCCTACTCCTTAAAGAGCGCGCAAAGCGCGAGAGGTGATTTTTGTATGCGAACGTTGATGTTGCGGGCCGGAGCCGATTCGACGAAGTCTTGCACGAGTTCCACGATGTCGTGATCCACGTGTACAGAGCGAGAGCCATCGATCACGATCTGCGTGTTGTCCGGAAGATCGCGCAGGAGAGCGCGAATTTTCGGTTTCTGCAGGAACGAGACGTCTTTGTAGAAGCGCATGAGCACGTGTTCTTCGTCGGAAACGATGGTCACGGAGGAGTGATTGTTCGAACGCAGCACGAAGAATAGACCCACGACGAAGCCCACGGCGATTCCGACCAGGAGATCCGTGAAGAGAATTGTCACGATCGTCACGAAGAAGGGAACAAACTGCGCGAGTCCCATCTTCCATTGTTGCTTAAAGAGTTTCGGCGTTGCAAGTTTCCACCCCACGAGGATCAAGACCGCGGCAAGAACAGACAACGGAATCCGGTTCAAAAGATTGGGGACGAGGATCACCGCGAGCAAGAGCCATAGACCGTGCAGGAAAGCCGACGTGCGCTGAAGGCCGCCGCCGGTGACGTTAGCCGAGGTGCGCACGATCACCGCAGTCATGGGAAGTGCGCCCACCAGGCCAGCGATAAGATTCCCTACGCCCTGGGCACGGAGCTCTTTATTTTTGCGAGACGTTCGTTTCAAGGGATCAATTTTTTCCGCAGCATCGAGTGATAGAAGAGTTTCGAGTGAGGCCACGATGGCGAGTGTCGCGGCCACTTTCCAAGTGGCGACGTTGGTGATCGCGCTCCAATCAGGAAGGGTGAAGCTGCTAAGAAAGCTTCCGACGCCACCGGTGAAGGGAAGTTTCACCAAGTGCTCAGTTTCGATGATCAGGTAGGGATGCCCGACGAATATAAACTCATTGATAGCGACGCCCACTAACACCGCGACGAGGGCACTTGGAAAAAGGGCCAGCTTCGGGAGTTTTTTCACGAGGACTTTATCCCACGTCAGCATGATGGCAACTGACAGGAGAGCGATGATCGTAGCGCCGCTATGGAAGCGCTCTAGACCATTAAGAATGTCGGTGAAGGTGTTGTTGCCTTCGATGGTTCCGAAACTCTCGTCGCCCATGAAGTCGGCGTCCCAGCCAAAGGCGTGGGGAAGTTGTTTGAGAACGAGGATCAAGCCGATGGCCGCGAGCATGCCTTTAACAACAGAGGCAGGAAAAAAGTTTCCGAGTTCACCGGCCTTAAAGTAGCCGAACAGGAATTGCATGATGCCGGCGAGGAAAACCGCCATGGCAAACGCAGGCATACCGCCGAGTTCGCTGATGGCAGCGGCGACGATGACGGTTAGACCAGCTGCTGGGCCTGAGACAGAAACTGCCGATCCACCAAGAGCGCCGATGACGAGGCCGCCGATGATGCCAGAAATGATTCCGGCGGAGAGTGGGGCATTGGAAGCGAGTGCGATTCCGAGACACAGCGGGAGTGCCACGAGAAACACCACAATCGACGAGCGAACATCGTTCGACTTGATTTGCATAAAGTTATCCTTCCGAAATATTAAAAGAGGGAACTGGGTGCGTACAGACTAGGCGCGGTTAGGCGGGCGCTGCAGGTCTTGAGGCACGAACTGGGGTTCCATCGCCGGTCGGCGAGGCCAGGTGATGCGTTTGTATTCGGGGACCGGAACTTCTCGCAACATGCCGTTGTCGTCGATGAAGACGGCGGAGTCATAGCAAGCTTTACCGTCGCAAGGACGCTCGTCAGGGATCTGAACTTCAGTAGGAGTAGGATCGGGGTCAAAGAACGCCGACGGTGGCATAAGCACCGTGAACGTCAAAAGAATGAGAATGCTGGCGAGGCCAACAATGATTCGCGTCATGAAGGGAAGCTTAATGGGAGAGGCGTGGAAAATCCAGGCTTTATGATTTTATGAAAGATGTGTATCAGTTAAATTGAAGTACTTTCGGGAGTGACCAAACGTAAGCGTTTTGGTCCAGTTTTTGTCAAATCTTGGTAGTACTGGCGTGCTTCCATGAATTGATTGCGCAGTTCTTCGTTAACAAGACTCTTCAACCACTGCTCTTCAGTGGTGTTGATAGTGCCGCCGAAGCGTTCCATCAAATGAGCATCGAGTTGTTCCTGCCATTCTTGCGCGCGCTCATTGTAGCCAATTACATCGTGCGGCTGAATGAGCAACGTTGGATCGAGCCATGGAGGCGTGAGCTTCTCTGCGTGCGCAATCGCAAACCATGATTCCGCGACTTCGCTCCAGAGCTCGTGCTGTGGAAGCGTAGGTAACACTTCGTGCGGAGGAAGGTAGCGCAAGAAAGGGGCGAGCTCGGCCAGTGTGTTTTCGAGGTGCTCGAGGAAGAAGCCATCTTGAGTGAGGCCCATCAAACGTGCAGAAACCGCTGGGTCTTCGTCCCAGAAGGCGAGAACGAGTGAGCGCGTGAACTCGTCATTGTCGCGCAGACGAGCCGCGAGCATCAACAATGGTAGGTAGAGGTCTTGGTCTGTCTTCATGCCCTTGAGCCAACGACGTGCCTGTGGCGCGTAGGTTTCGGCGTCGAGGAGTGATTCGAGGAGGCGGAGAACTTTGTGTTGCAAGAATGGGCTGGCGTCGTCGACCCAGTTGAAGACTTCGAGAGAAATGGCGAGGGCTTCTGGGTGGCGAGCGTGGCAAACGACGCTCAAGGCATTCGACATGCGCAGATCCCAGTAGAGATCGTTGTCTTCGGCGAGCGACATGCGGTGTTCGATGAATTGGACGAGTTCGTTAACGATTTTGGCTTCGGGAAGAGGCATTCGTTGCAGCAGATAGATCGGAAGATCGTTGGTGAGGTCGGTGATTTCGGAGGTGTCTGCGAAAGCCTTCATGCCATAGTTATAGCGTGGGGCAAGGGGTCAAGGCCAAAAGATTCGCGTAGGCAAGAGTGGCCTGTCTCAGCAATTCGGGAGGTTTGGGGAGAAATTGTGGTCTGCACGAAGAAATTGTTTCGCTTTTGAATAACTAGAATCTTCTCAGCAGGCAATTTGGGATAAAAAAGTTCCTGATGAAGTCCATTTTGCAGGATGGTTTTGTCTTCACCAGAAACCCCTCTCGAATGAGGAAACTCTATTTTAGTTTTACTCTGTATTAGGGACAATTGCTAAAAGGTACGCGGTACCTTTTAGAGATTCTGAAAGCATGGATGGTTTCTGGTGAGGCCCATAGGTCGCTCTATGGGGTTTATCCCTCACCAGTTTTTTTATTCTACCTCCCCCTCAAATTTCCAGCAATTGCCTAAAGGTACCGCTGTCCAGAAGGTGGGCAGATCGTCTAAAAAACGGCTAAATCCCCCTCCCAACTAGCCGAAAACATGTCTGTTTTTTGGTCCCCTAATTGCAACGCCTTAAGCATGATGCTTCTTAAAAGCCTCCTCATCCTGAGTCTCACTCTGGTGTTCTCCTTTGCGTACGCAGAGGGAATGGATGTGCTTTCCACTGAGCCGCATAAGGTGAAAACTCTCGAAACGGGAACTGCTTCTCTCCAGCTGCGCTTGGAGATGATTGAGCGAGCCGAAAAATCGATTGAGGTTGAATTCTTTATTTTCGATGAGAGTGATGCGCCACGGATGATCGTTGAAGCGCTCGTGAAAAAGAAATTGGAGAAGCCGGACATTCGCATCCGCGTTCTGATTGATTATTTCTCGCTCTCAAAAAACCTCGATCCGTACTACACAACCGCCATGATCAAAAGCGGCCTCGAGGTGAAATACTACAATCCGGCGTTCTTGCTCAATCTCGCCGCAATCACCCACCGCAATCATCGCAAGCACATGATTACCGACGGAAAAGAAGCCATCGGCGGCGGACGCAACATGGCCGACGAGTATTTCGACATGAAGGAAAAGCATAATTATCTTGATCGCGACATTTGGGTGAATGGACCAGTGGTCGCATCTGTCGTTGCGAGTTTTGATGATTTCTGGGAATCAAATAGAACCAAGCTTCCGAATGCGCCAAAGCGTCCACCGGCGATGACTAATTCTGGTCCGCGGAATACGATGACGCCCAATACACAAGCTCTGCGCCGGTACGATCGGAGAATACGTGAAGCGGCTAAATTCGCTTCGGTGTTCAATCCAAATGATGAAGATGATAGGCGTTTACTTCAGATGCGCGAAGACCTCAGAAAGGTCGGCGGCAAACTTCTGACGGAAGAACCGGAGTTTACGGTGAACTCCATTCGCTTCATCGGCGATGGTCCCGATTGGAAGGAGAATAACCATAGTATATCCGGGAAAACGTACTATCAGGTCATGGACGAAGCAGAGACGAGTCTCGTGATTGAGACACCGTATTTTTATCTGCAAGAGAATGAGGATGTTTTCTTCAAGAGATTAAAAGAGAAAGGTGTAGATATTGATCTGTTGCTTAACTCGAAACGATCGAGCAATGAATTCGCTATTAACTACATCTGTCTTCTTGAGGGACTGAAGTTCTCGAAGTTCGGTTTTGATTTGTTCTTGTTCGATGGGAACTGGATGAGCCGCGATACATTGATCAAGCCTGATCTCGCAGAAACGGGTCTGTGGATGCAGCACTCGAAGACGATGCTGCGTGATTCGCATCTCACCTGGATCGGCTCACTCAACATGGACCCGCGCTCTGTGCAGCGCCTGAACGCGGAGTCAGCGTTCTTGGTTGATGACGAGGCATTTAATGCGGCGATGAGAGTACACGTGAATAAGCGTTTGCAGGCGAGTGACGTCGTTGTGAATGGCCGCTTACTAAAAGATAATTCTGATCCAGCTAAAATTGGTGGCGGTTTTCTCGGCAAGTTGAAGCTTATGAAGACATGGCCGTTCTATATGTTTGAGAATCAGATTTAAAGCTAATCGCAGACTAAAAATTAAGACAAGCATGTCTTCCGTCGTTACTACTTCCTTACCCAGCCATAAAGAGCTCAGTTAAAATCTAGTTTCCATAATTGAACTTACTTATAAGTTAGCAAGGTTTTAGTTAAGACCTCATCTCATTCGGGATAAGTACTCATTATTTCATAAAGTTAATAACTTCATAATACCACTCTTAAGTGGTATTATGAAAGGGACTGTTATGCCGATGAGTGGCAAAGAGATGAAAGCTTTGTTTGAAAAGCATGGCTGGAGAGAACTAAGGCAGAAGGGAAGTCACGTGATCATGGGACGAGACTTAGAACGTGAAACAATACCTATGCACAAAGAGCTTAAGAGAGGTTTGGAAATGGCCTTGCTTAAAAGACTCAAAGGGAAAAAATGAAATATCATTTTAAAATTCAATCTGAGAAAAAAGGCTATCTGGCATTCTGCTTAGAGTTGGAAGGGTGCCAAACACAAGCGGATTCTAAGACAGAACTCCTGCACAATATGGAGGAAGCGCTAAATTTGTATCTTTCGGAGCCTT
This sequence comes from Chloridella minuta, assembly GCA_032273045.1. Classification (NCBI taxonomy): domain Eukaryota; class Xanthophyceae; order Mischococcales; family Pleurochloridaceae; genus Chloridella; species Chloridella minuta. The sequence continues at coordinate 71,746 of JAUKPQ010100013.1, read as the reverse complement.
TTAGTTCTCGGCATATGTTCGCCCGGCCGAAAAAGGATGTTTCTGGTCGTAACATCGTGGCAGTTTCAGTTGCTCCTTCAGTCGCATTTGCAAATAGAATGCGTGAGTTGCGAATTCGTTATGGCCTAACACAAGTTGAAATGAAGAAAAGATTGGGAATCAAGAATCTTTCTAACTACCAGCGCCTTGAGGACCCATTGCGCGCAAATCCTGAATGGAAAACGCTATTTTTGATTAAGAAAAGTTTTCCTAAATTCAAAGTGGAAGATCTTTTAAGCGTCTAGGGTCAACATTCTTTTATAAAGAGTAGGAAGCGTTAACTTCCTACTCCCCTGACGGGCGCCATTCCAAGAAGGAAATTCATGGAAGGAGTGCAATGGTGCTTACTCTTAGATTATCAAAAGTAGTCATTGGATCAATGTCATAAAGGTATGCGGTACCTTTATGACATTGATGATTCGTTGATAATTGCTAGGATGAGTTCACTGAAGTGAATCAGAATTTTGGTCAATTCTTCCATGAAATTTTCTTCAGGAAAGGCGCCCTTTGTTGGGCGCCCTATAACAAGCTCGTTCAGTATCATTTGAAAACTCGAAGATTCACTGGAACTCGTTTCATACTCCCCACTAGTCTTAGGCCTTAGAATCTTTCCTTGAAATACTTGAGCACATCTTGGATAAGTGGCTGATATAATTGCAAAATGGTGATGTCTCTGAGAGACGATTATGAAGCATCGCAACGTCAGCCACGTATAGTCGACCCAAGACTCGGGTGCTAGGATTCCTCCTCTCAGGAGCTACCTATGTCAGACACAATTGCGATCATTGGCCTCGGTTACGTTGGCCTTCCTTTGGCGGTTGAGTTCGCCAAAAAATATAACGTCATCGGTTTCGATGTGAAGCCCGAACGTATCGCTGAGCTCAAGGCCGGCGTTGATCACACGTTGGAAGTTGCATCTGATGATCTTCGTGCGACGAAAATGAATTTCTCATGTGACTTCGATGATCTCAAAAAAGCTAACGTGTTCATCGTCACAGTTCCCACTCCGATTGATTGCGCGAATCGCCCAGACTTGAAACCGATCTTGAAAGCATCACAGTCTGTCGGCGCTGCCTTGAAGAAAGGTGACATCGTCATTTACGAATCGACTGTTTATCCAGGGTGCACAGAAGAAGAATGCGTGCCGGTTTTGGAAAAGACATCGGGCCTGAAGTACAACGTCGACTTTTTCTGCGGCTACAGCCCTGAGCGCATCAACCCAGGTGATAAAGAACACACGGTTACAAAAATTTTGAAAGTCACCAGCGGGTCGACACCAGAGATCGCTACACGTGTTGATAAGCTCTACGCTTCGATCATCACGGCGGGAACTCACAAAGCCACTTCAATCAAAGTTGCCGAAGCGGCGAAGGTGATCGAAAACAGTCAGCGCGATATCAACATCGCGTTTGTGAATGAACTCTCTTTGATTTTTAATCGCATGGGTCTTGATACCCGTGAAGTTCTCGAAGCAGCCGGAACGAAGTGGAACTTCTTGAAGTTCACTCCAGGGCTCGTGGGCGGTCACTGCATCGGCGTTGATCCATTCTATCTCACGCACAAAGCAGAAATGCTCGGATACCACCCGCATGTGATCCTCGCTGGACGCAGGATCAATGACGGCATGGGCGGCCACATCGCGCGCCAGACCGTTCGTCACATGATCAAGAAGGGTGTGCAGATCAATGGCGCCAAGGTTCTCGTATTGGGTTTGACCTTCAAAGAGAACTGCCCTGATATTCGCAACTCGAAAGTTATCGACATCATCAACGAACTCAAGACTTATCACTGCGCTATCGACATTCACGATCCGTGGGCCGATGCGCTTGAAGTTGAGCAAGAGTATGGATTGCAAATGGCGCCAGCTGAGACGTTGCAGAAACTCACTAGCTACGCGGCGGTGATTGTGGCCGTCGGTCACAATAAGTTCAAAGAATTGAACCTTGCTGGCCTTAAGTCAGATAAGCGCGTGGTGTATGATGTGAAGGGAATTTACCCGAAAGAAATTTCAGATGAGAGACTCTAAAGAATGAAGTATTTGGTCACTGGCGCAGCTGGATTCATTGCCTCTCAAACTGCTAAGTTCCTTTTAGAAGACGGTCACGAAGTTGTGGGCGTTGATAACATGAACGATTACTACGATGTTCGTCTTAAAGAGCATCGTCTTCAGACACTGACTCCTCATAAGAATTTCCGTTTTAGTAAGACAGATATTGAAGACAAAGCCGCACTGGCGAAAATTTTCAAAGAAAATAAATTCGACGGTGTGTTGAATCTTGCTGCCCGTGCCGGCGTTCGCTACTCAATGGAACATCCAACGGTCTACATGACCACCAACGCCATGGGCACGCTCAACATCATGGATCTCATGCGTGATCACGGCGTGAATAAAATGGTGCTTGCGAGCACGAGCTCGCTTTACGCCGGCCAACCGATGCCGTTCCTCGAAACGCTGCCAGTAAACACGCCGATTTCGCCTTACGCTGCTTCTAAGAAGGCCGCCGAAGTGATGGCTTACACCTACACCTTCCTCTACAAGATGGACGTGAGCGTCGTTCGTTACTTCACGGTTTACGGACCTGCAGGCCGTCCCGATATGAGCATCTTCCGCTTTATTAAGTGGATCGATGAGGGAACGCCCATCGAGCTCTTTGGTGATGGCACACAGTCGCGCGACTTTACCTACGTGGATGACATCGCTCGCGGAACCATCGCAGCACTCAAGCCTGTGGGTTACGAGATCATCAATTTGGGTGGCGGTAATAATCCTATCGACCTCATGACAGTCATTGGCATGATCGAAAAGTTCCTCGGCAAAAAAGCCAAGATCGCTAATAAAGAATTTCATATCGCTGACATCAAAGAGACGTGGGCCGACATTTCTAAGGCCAACAAGATGTTGGGTTGGAAGCCGACGGTCAGTCTCGAAGAAGGTGTGAGACGCTCAGTTGAGTGGCATCTGGCGAATAAGCATCACGGGTTTAAACTCGCTTAGCTTCGACGATAAAAAAGTGCGCAGTTAAACCTACAGGCATTTAAAGACTGTCTCTACGATCTTATCCTGCGTTTGTTCATCCAAGTACGGATGCATCGGCAAACTCACCACGCGTTCAGCAGCACGCTCTGAATGAGGGAAATCGCCTTTCTTAAATCCAAGATTTTTGTAGGCCGGCTGTAAATGCATCGGCACTGGGTAGTGAACGGCGGTTGGAACTCCCATCTCCGTCATGCGCTTAATAAACTCAGCGCGATTATCGACTTCAATCGTAAATTGCCCGTAAACATTCGTGTAATCTTTTGGCAGTGCTTGCAGTTTTAATTTTCCATTTAGCATGTCGCGATAGCGAGCTCCAATGCGACCGCGGGCCTCAACTTCAGAGGGAAAAATAGCAAATTTGGCGAGTAGTATAGCCGCTTGCAAAGTATCGATGCGGCCGTTGATGCCGATGCGTGTGTGGTGGTAGCGCTTCTCTTGGCCGTGCACGCGAATCTCGCGCATCGCTTGGGCCATGTCATCATCGTTGGTGAATGTGGCTCCGCTGTCGCCGTACCCACCCAAAGGTTTTGAAGGGAAGAAACTGGTGCAACCAAAAGTACTCAGACCACAAGACATCCGGCCTTTGTAGCTTGCACCAAAACTTTGCGCGGCATCTTCGATCACAGGAATTTTTCCTGCGACAGCAGTGATGGCATCGATGTCTGCGCATAGGCCATAGAGGCTTACGGGCATGATCGCCTTGGTTTTTGCGGTCAGGGCCGAGCCCAGTTTTTTGGGGTCTAGGTTGTAGGTTTCGGGATCAATATCGACAAAAACCGGCTTTGCCCCAGAGAGACTGATCATTTCGCCAGTGGCAAAAAACGTGAAGGGGGTCGTGGCAATCTCATCTCCCGCCCCAATTCCCATGGCCATGAGAGGAAGAAGCAATGCGTCAGTACCGCTTGAATTAGCAATGCAATGCTTGGCGCCTACGTATTTCGCGAGTTTATCTTCGAGCTCTTTCACTTCCGGGCCCATGATGTACTGGCCGTGACTTAAGACTTTCTGGATACCCTCAAAAAGCTCTCCGTGAATGCGCTTTTGTTGGGTCTTTAAATCGATAAATTCCATTCAATTTCTCTCTGGGAAAGCAGTGTTTGAATCGCTAGTATCGGTCTCTCTCTCAAGGAGTGTCTAGATGAAGAATTTCGCAGTCATTGGCGTCGGTGGTTACATTGCTCCCCGTCACCTGGAAGCTATTGTGAAAACAGGTAACCGCGTGGTCGCGGCACTTGATCCGAATGATTCGGTTGGCATCATGGACCGTTTCGCACCTGATGCTCGCTTTTTTACGAGCCCAGAAGATTTTGAAGCCTTTCTTCAAGATTCAAAGGGAACTGAAAATGAAGTTCATTATGTGAGCATCTGCTCTCCGAACCATTTGCATGCAAGTCATATCAAGATGGCGTTTCGCCATGGTGCGAACGCGATCTGTGAGAAGCCGATTGTTCTTACAACTGATGAGATTGAAGAACTCAAGGCCCTGGAAATTCAAACCGGTTGTAAAGTAAGTACTATTCTTCAATTGCGTGTGCATGATGCGATTCGTGCGTTGAAGACCAAGATTGAAAATGGCCCTAAGAAAAAGCATGAGATTGAGCTGACCTACATTACTTCACGCGGTGACTGGTACCATCGGTCGTGGAAAGGCGATGTTCGCAAGTCGGGTGGCCTTACCACAAACATCGGCGTTCACTTTTTCGATATGATCACTTGGATTTTCGGGAATCCAACTGCGAACACTGTTCATGTGAAGAACGAGACTGTCGCATCTGGCGTTCTTGAACTCGAGAAAGCGACTGTTAAATGGTTTCTTACAGTTGATCGTAGTTTCCTACCTCATGGGTCTGGGGCGAAAACGACTCATCGTTCACTAAAGATTGATGGTCATGAATTTGAATTTTCTGAAGGGTTCACGGATCTTCACACCACCGTTTACGCATCAATCTTGAATGGCATGGGCTACGGTCTCGCCGATGTGTCGCCTGCGATTCGTATCGTCGAAGAGATTCGTGATCTACCGGCAATAGGGATCAAAGCAAACATTTCTCACCCCTCAGTTCTCGGGTAGTTTCGTGTCGTACACCAAACACGATACCGCCATAGTTGATGAGGGTGCACAGATTGGTGAAGGGTGCCGCATCTGGCACTGGGTGCATATTTCAGCGAAAGCGATCATCGGTAAGTCGTGCTCATTTGGACAAAATGTCTTCGTGGGTAACAATGTGCGCATCGGTGACAACTGCAAAATTCAAAACAATGTCTCGATCTACGATAACGTCTATATCGAAGACGACGTTTTTTGTGGGCCCAGCATGGTGTTCACAAACGTTTATAACCCTCGCTCACAGTTCACTCGCAAAGATGAATATCGCGATACTTTCGTTAAAAAGGGAGTCACCATCGGCGCCAATGCCACGATCGTTTGTGGTGTCACCTTGGGTGATTACAGCTTCATCGCGGCCGGTGCAGTGATCAATCGTGATGTGAAACCTTTCGCGCTCATGGCAGGAGTGCCTGCGAAGCAGATTGGATGGATGAGTCGATTTGGAGAGAAGATTCCATTGGCCATAAATGGTGATGGTGTCTGGCAATGCTCTGCTACCGGTGATGTCTACAAACTCAATTCAGATTTTTTGCAGTTAGTGGGCTTGGAGTAGAGTATTAACCTCCAACACCATTCAACAAAAGAAACCTACAGAAGGGATATAGATGGGCTGCGTGCTTTAGCTGTAGTTTTAGTTCTATTTTATCATGTTAAATGGATTGCCTTTTCAGGTGGTTTCATCGGAGTAGATGTATTTTTTGTGATATCGGGTTTTTTGATAACCAAAATCATTTCAAATCAAATCAGATCTAACACATTCTCATTTTCAGTTTTCTATTCGCGTCGAATTCAACGAATTTTTCCAACGCTTGCGATCGTATTAATCGCAACTTGGATTGCTGGCTGGTTCCTTGCCCTTCCTTCCGAATTTAGTCAGATCGGTAAGCATATTCTAGGTGCGGCTACGTTTTCTTCTAATTTTATCCTCTGGCTTGAATCAGGTTATTTTGACATGAGTGGCAATTCAAAGCCTTTGCTCCACTTGTGGTCACTAGGAATTGAGGAACAGTTCTATTTTTTGTTTCCTGTTTTCTTAGTTTTCGCAACAAAACGTAGAAAAGAAAAAATCCTAACGTCGATATCAGTGATCCTTTCTTTCATTTTGGGGCTGTTATCACTGAAACTATTTCCAACAGAGAGTTTTTATTTTCCTACTCATAGGGCATGGGAACTGATGGCTGGTAGCTTATTGGCACTTTCTGCATACAGTGATAAGAAGTCGAAAATATACCTCTCGAATTTTTTTTCTTTTTTGGGCCTGACCCTTATCTTGTTACCTCTATTATTTTTGAACTCCGAGAGTAAATTTCCGGGGTGGTGGGCACTTGCTCCAGTTGTTGGGACAGTATTAGTTATTTGTGCGGGAGAAGCCGCATGGCTAAATAAGGTATTATTAAGCAACTCATTGGCTGTAAATCTTGGTCTACTTAGTTACCCGCTCTATCTTTGGCATTGGCCTGTTATTGTGTATTTACGTTGGGCCTTTCCCGATATGAGAGATATTGTCCTGGCATTTTTGGCAATATCGCTAAGCCTCATTTTGTCTTTTGTCACTAAGGTCTATTTTGAAGACAAACTAAGACAATATGGCCGAGCTCGGAAAGTGACTTTTATACTTTTTTGTACGCTATCCTTTGTTGGAGTTTTTGGAGCAATTACCTGGTTCTCACAAGGCTACCCTCGGAGATTCCACGCTGAATTCTCCTCTCTGGCAAAGTTTAACTATGACAGGATAACTCCATGGAAATCAGGTAAATGTTTCTTGCTAGCTGAGCAAAAATCAACAGCGTTCTCCGCCGAATGTTTTCCTCAGGAGAATATTAAATCAAAGACGATATATCTTTGGGGAGATTCATTTGCTGCATCAATGGCAATAGGCTTAAGAGAAGAGCTTGGTAATGAGTATGGGATTGCGCAATTCACGGCTAGTGCGTGTCCACCTTTGTTAGAGTATAAAATGGATGAAAGGAAATTTTGCGAAGAGATTAATCGAAACAATTTCGCAAGAATTAAAGACAGAAAGCCGGATGTAATTATACTGATGGCTGATTGGAGAGCGTTTCATTTCGATTTTTTGCTGGATACTATAAAAAAACTACGAACTGAGACTTCATCAAAAATTGTTATCATGGGGCCATTACCTCAGTGGACGGAGGGACTACCGAGGGTACTTTTATCAGAGCTAAAAAGAGGCAAGAGGGGAGCCGAAATCAAACGTACTCACTTTGGCTTACGTCGCGAAATGTTTGATGTAGATAAACGTATGAAAGAAATTTTTTCAGCTTCAGCTACATATGTTTCAGCCATAGATGTATTTTGTAATACTCAAGGATGCCTAACTCTTACTAATGACTCATTGTCATCGTTAACTGCGGAAGATGTTGGTCACTTAACGAAAGATGGAGCTCTGTTTTTAGTAAAAAATTTAAAGGAAAGTTCGTTCTTAAGTAAGTAAGACTTCTCTTAGCATTTCTCTCTCTTGGCCATTCTGCAGACGGTTCTGATGCCACAGAAGCGTGTATGTGCCGCCCCAATCTAAGCAAGTTTTTTTAAGAGATCTCATACGCGCAATCGCATCTGCCGGTTTGAGTGCAAGCCCCTTTTTCTCTAAAAAACTACTTTCCATGGCAATCAAAGGCATCTCAATGACCGATGTTCCTTCTTTCTGCTGGTGATCCCATAATGGGAATGGGCGAGTTGTGCCCGCTCTAAAGCCAGGCCTTGAAGAAAACCCAACGCTCGTATCTGCAATGAAACCTGCCTTCTGCAATACTCGTGGGTGATAGGCATCACTCCAACGCAAGTAGTGCTGGCGATTATCATTAACGACGATTTTTGTGTCAAAAATTTGTAATCGTTTCTCTAGCTTCAACCTCTCTTGCGAGAGTAGAGAAGCTTCATTAAGACTTGCATAGCTCCCGTGAGTACCAAGCTTAAATCCTTGCTCAAGTGCTTCTAGCAGGACCCAGTCAGGGGTCTCCCCCAGCTTTGCGCAAGGACCATCAAGATGATGAGGAGCAACTGGATCTAGAATATAGGCGTGGAGAGAAGCGCCCGAGCCCTTTGCAGCCTCAGCCATGACGCGAAAGGTATTATGGGGATCAAGCGTATGGTGCCCGAATGGTGACGCGAAGGCATTGGCCGTACGTTTGAATGCGAGAGCTGGATCTTTGCGCTTCAATAGGTCCCTGGCCAATTCTTTCGACAAACTGAAAACATTTCGGGCCGAGGGATCGAATGGATGATCGACATCAGTCGTAAGCCGAATCTTTCCTTGGGATCGCTTTGGTTCTAAACCAGCACCTTTGAAAAAACTCCAGAGATAATCAACTGTCATATCCACAACAGGTGTTTCTAACAAACCGTGAATGACGAGTTGGGAGTCTTCGGAGGGAAATCGTTCATGCTTGTCGATTTTTTTACTATGAGCACCTTCGTGTCCACTTAAGAAGAAGTAGATTTGCCAGAGTAAATCTGCGTGACACATCTTGGAGTCAGCAACAGGTAAGCCAAAAAAAACAGGAAACCTCGATTCCCCCTCAAGCCATAGAGGCGACTTTAGGTCTGTCGATTCGGCGGTAGTCAGTACATGGTCTTGAAAGCAAAATGTGGGTGGACCTTCATGTGGCTCAACCCTCAGTGTGAGTTGCCCCCAAAATTCGATCGCCACTTGCGCGGCCCACTTTCTCTCCGCATAATTCTTTGCAGGTAGCTTAAGGGTTATCACGAGATTCTCCGCCAAAACGCTGACCAGAGTCGAAGAGGCTTGGAGAGCTGCTTCGACCAGACGTGGTAAGTGAATGGTGTTGCACCAAAACCACGGAAATATTTAGCAATCGAAGGGATGTCTGAGCCTTCAAAATCGAATTTCTTTTTATCTGCAAGTGCTAAGCGAATAACGTGATCGAGCAGGAGAGTGTTCGCTCCTGATTTGCGTCCTTCGGCGTCAGTACCCCCCATGAGGTAGTAGCAGGTCGTTTCATCATGTACTGTGAAGACGACTCCATGTGGACCTGTACTGTCTGTTGCCAGCCAGACCTGTCCGCGCTTAAGACGGGTGACCACTTCCATCATCTCTTTGATTTTAGCAGCACTCACCGGTAGGGATAGTCCTTGGCGCTCGAACGTGGATTGAATCAACGCGATCGCGAGATCAAAATTAGCTGCGCTTGAGATCTGCAGCGTCTTCGCTGCTTTACGAATTTCGTATTTGGTATTTTTATCGTAATTGAGGGTGGGGTCATCCGTTGTCGTGACAACAAAAGTCGTGCGCGGTTTTAGCTCGCCGAGATTTGCATGGGAATCAAGTTTTTCGTCCCAAACTTTCAAGTGCCAAGCGGCGCTGTTTGAAAGAATTTCACCTAGGTTTCCGAGCAATGCACTTTCGACGCCTTCGTGGTTTGTGAGACGCAGATGTCCGCAGAAAGGCGGTGTGAGGAGTTGTTGCCCCCCTGGGAAGGTTCTGGTCATAACCGGGAGATAGACAGGCCCTGTGGCCGTCTCTGCCTTGAGAACATTCCAGTTTTTTTCACCAGCGACAAGATCGAGCCACCACGGTTCAACAAACACATTCGCAAAGCCTGGAAGGGAGCGATACAGATCGACGTCTTTCATTGCGCCCACAGCTCGGTAAGGTTCGCCAAGACTTCGGCTACGGGCAAGTCTCGCATACACGCGTTGTCGGGATAGCGCAGAGAGAGCTCGCGCTCGGTGATGGCAAAACCGGACATTGCTCCACGGGTGGAATGGGGAGAGAAAAGGGTGCGCGCGTTTCCGCGAGGGCCAGTGCGATTGAAATCAGTTGGACCATAGAGTGCCAAGAGTGGTTTTCCCAAAGCGTTTGCCAGATGCATGATCCCGCTGTCGTGCGAGAGAACTAAGCGTGCATCGGCCAACACACGCGTGAGCTGTAAAAGATCCGTCTTACCCATGAGATTCACAATACCGCGATCCACCCATTTTTGCGTCATCGTCTCAAGGGAGGTGCGATCTCCGGCATCACCGACTAGAACGATGGTGGCAGCAGGGAATTGAATTTTGAAATCAGAAATCAGTTGATTGAAATGAAGGGCCGGCCAAACTTTTGCACCCATGGTGCCGTTGGCAGCTCCCGGTTGAATCACAAGATAGTCATTGATGCCTAGAGGATTCGGAACATTCGGAGCAGTGATGGTCGGTTTCGCTGCGCGATCCATTGCAAAGCCGGCTGTTTGTCCAAGATCCATATTGAGATCGATCTCATGCCTCTTAGAGGGGACTTCGACCCACTTGCGTGTAAGGTGGAGTGTGCGAAGTAAGTGATAAGCATTCCCTCTTCGCGGAGGTGTGTGCTGAATCACTCGATCTGCTTTCATGATAACAGCCCAGGATAATTCTGCGGGAGTAGAGTCGAATGGAAGTAAAGCAATATCTGTCTTAGGAAGCTCCGCGCGAGAACTCCATTTTTGCGGAAGGGGTAAGCCAGCCATTTGCGCCAGAGGAGCAATCCAGGGTTCGCCACGATCAAGGAGCACGAGTTCTGCGCCCGCATTCTTAAGTGCCTTGAGTAGTGGAAGTTTTAGTAAAAAATTCCCCAGCCCGGTGCTGACAGGGACTAGGATTTTCATGGGATTTCTCCCAGGGCTTTGAGAATAACTTGTGCTGGATTGACCGACGGAGCAAAGGCGGTAATAAATTCGTGTGCTTCCTGCGCATGTGGCGCATCGCCGCTCTTGCATGCTTGCATCCAATCCATGACATCAGTCATGTCTTTGGCGAGGTGGACAGCACCGCTTTCGGCGACTGGTTTGAAATGGTCCGAAGCATACCACTTGATTGCTTCATTCCACTGTCCTCGCATCATATCATCGACGTTAAAAGTGGGGCAAAGCACGGGCGTGTTCGTGACCATGGCATCGAGTGAGGTTGTTGATGCCAGATTAATCACACCGAGAGCATCCCGCATGAGAAAAGTGAAGCGAAGAAATTCATCGTCATTACTGACGGGCAAAGGCTGTTTGGGTAATGCAGCGGCGAAATATCCAGAAGCTTGGTCAAACACAATGTTTTTTTCATCCGCAAACTGGGTACGATAGAGCTCTCCTCGCTCAAAGGGATGAAGCCTCACTACGAGATTAACTTCAAGTGTATTGCAAGCCTTGCTCAATAAGTGGATGAACGCAGATTCATCGGGAAAAACTCTTGAGGCAGATGCGCAGTAGAGAAAGAATTTTTTAGTTTTCAATTTCTCATAGAAAAAAGAAATGTCCCGCTTATCCTTCGCCAGTTCACGCATATGTTGAAATTGAGGAACACCTGTTAGCCCCACGGAGGTTGCTGTGATGCCATGTAGGGTTTGTGCCTGCGTGATCATCGCTTCATTCCACACCAGGAGTCTAAAGGTTTTCGTTGGTATAAATCCTCGCGCGGGAAGATTGTCCCAGCTGTGCACAGCGAGCAGAACGGGCACCTGTAACTTTTCAGCGGCAAGCATGAGTAGCTTATCAGCTGTCACATCAAACGAGAGGCAAATGAGAGTGTCGAGTTCTCTGACTACATGTTGGTAGCGGCTTGCACCCAAGCGATGAAAGATCCACCAAGGCCCAGAAAAATGATTTTCAATAATCGCAACGAATTGTCTGAGTTTCCATAGGAGGGGAGTCTGCTGTCGCTCTTTTTCGATGTATTTCTTCATTGTCGCCGTGGCGTGCTTAAGGAAAAAGAGCTGAAAGAGAATCTTGTCCTCAAGGGCTATGAGCTTGGCGAGTAAGCCGCTCATCCGAGGGCAGGTGCGGACGTCGAAGCTCGAGGAAAGGTCCTTCGCTAAAAAAGGCGAGGCGGTGATGATGACCACGTCGTAGTTTTTCTCGATTTGGGCGATGATTCCGGTCGCGGCGAAGTTTCGCCAGGACATACCCATATGCAGAGAGATACCGATTGTTTTTCTTTTAGGGGCCACTATAGTTAGCCTTCAATTTTTGCTATGATTTCAAGCTAGGCTACTCCAAATAGCTTAGGCATTTAAGTGATTAAAAATAACGCCAGGCACAGATCGACGATTTATGAACACAACCCAATACCGCTGTTTATTCATCGCCTCAAATCCGACTTTTGCACGTGAAATGCGCCGTCTTACGACATTGCTAGGTAGCGATTTTGTCTGCGAGGTTTTGACTGATTTTGATGAGACTTCTCAGAAGCATAGAAGAGCCACACCTGTCTCGCTTTGGGGCCAGTTAAAGGCAAAATTCAATGGATCACGCTTCGGGACTGTCGTTTTGCATCGCCGCCGAGAAAAAGCCTTCCGAAAAATCATTCAGAAATGCCAGCAGGATGCTTTAGCCGTTCTGAGACTTCATAAACCTGATCGGGTCATCCTAAGCGGCGATCGAGGTGTTGGGAGTCTTGAAATGGGCCTTTTGCAAGCCTGTGCGAGAGAGGGTATTCCGACTTTCGTTCCACCTCTTGTTGTTCCAGCGGATTTAAAAGCACTACTTGAGTTTCGAAAAGGAAAGGCGGTTTATTTTGCAAATTCTAATCTTAAGAAAATGTATCCGACTGTCATCCATACCGACGAACAGACCGGTGAGCAGGTTTCTTTCTATGGAACCTACCAACTGAAGCCGTTACAGGAAGCAGGAATACTTGCTGTAAATCCATGGGTCACAGGCGGTGGTCTCGTAAGCAAGGTAATGGTCACGAGCCAGCGGTTAGCAGATCGAATGATTGGGCTAGGCTGTTCCCTGAGTAAAATTATCGTTACTGGTCATTTTAGCCATGACGAACTTTTTACGGGGTTGATGAAGAAAAATGAGAAACGAGACCGACTATGTGTAGAGCTTGACCTGTCTGCAGATCGTCCATGGGTTGGTCTTGCTCTTCCGCAATTTGCGGAAGATAACTTCATGAGTTGGGAGGATCACTGGAAGGAGATGGAAAAGATTTTTGAAGGTCTGGTTCCACTTATTTCCACTACAAACGTACTTGTGTCTCTTCATCCAAAAATGAACGTAGAGGCCTATAGGAATTTTTGTTCGAGGTGGAAGGTTAAGGTCATGAGCGCTCCGCTTGCGGAGTGGCTTCCTGTTCTTGATGCTTACCTGGCCCACTATTCGTCCACTGTGGAGTGGTCAGTGGCCATTGGGATAAAGACCTACATCCTAGACTATCAAAATCATAACCTTGAGCTCTTTGGCACATCAGAGCGTATCGAAATTCTCCATTCACCTGATGAACTTGCATCTGCCTTGTCAGCACATCTTCAGAACCCAGTCTTAAAGCCAGATACTCGCTTCGGTCAGTTGGATGGTCGAGCGCTAGAGCGGACTCGCTTAGCATTGAAGAGCTAAAGAATCTTTTCCATAAGGATCTCATCTTGCCACTGTCCATCGACCCATCGATGTTGGTGGTAGCGGCCGACTTCACGGAAATGGTTTCTAAGGAAAGCCTGGTGGGAGCCGACGTTATCAACGTTCATGCTTGCGACCAGCTTATGTAACTTGAGATGTTCTTTTGCCCACTCGCATATGAGACCGATGGAATCAGTGCCGATGCCTTGCCCCTGCATGTCTCTTTCTCCGATGAGAAGACCAACTTCAGCGAATCGATGAGTTTGGTTGATGAATCCAAGTTTGATGTTTCCGATGTGTCGGTCATTGGTCTTTTCGAAAATTCCAAAAAGATGGTCTCGCGGACTAGCAGCCATGGCGTCGATGAACTGCTCTATCTGCTCACGCGTTTGGTTTTTGGTTTCTAGAAACCGAGTAACCGTAGAGTCACGAAGCCATTCCACATAGCGAGCCCCGTAGTTTTCCCGATTAAGAGTACAAAGATAAATCTTATTCCCTGTGAGCACTAGGCATCCCTAGTGGGTATGTTTTTACCACGTACAAAGGCTTTGATGCGTACAACGTCGTAGTCCCTGAGGCACAGCATCTTACCAATGCCAAAGCCGTCAACGCATGTGTTCGCGGCGAGGTCGATCACGTCTTGGTAACGTCCGCACCCACCTGATGCGATGAGTGGGACAGTTACGACCTTGGCGACTTTTTCATAGAGTCCTAAGTCGAATCCGCTGAGCGTACCTTCGCGATCTATATTGGTCAGGGTGAACTCACCCGCGCCTAAATCCTGAAAAGACTTAAGTGCGTCTGCGAGGTCGATGTCCTGTAGTTTTGTTCCAGCTTCGGTATAGATGCGATAGCGACCGTTTTCCTCACGCACATCGATGGCGATGTTTACAGCTTGGTTACCCATGAGGTTGGCGATTTCCTTCACGAGCTGAGGCGTACGAAATGCCGCAGTATTGAGTACGATCTTGTCGGCGCCAGCACTAAAAAGCTCCATGGCATCTTTGACGGAGCTGATCCCGCCACCTACTGCAATCGGGAGGCGGCATTTTTTATTAATCTGCTGAATAACATGAGAGGGGAATCTGCGTCCTTCGGCTTGCGCGACGATGTCGAGAATCATTAATTCATCGGCACCTTGTGCATCGTAGACCATTGCCTGTGAGACGGGGTCCCCAACATCAATATGGTCACGAAAGTGGGTGCCTTTTGCAAGGCGGGAACCTTTAAGTAATAGCGTGGGAATAATTCGCTTAAAATTCACGGGCAGCTCTCGCAAAATCATAGAGGAGTCGGATGCCATCACCTTGACTCTTCTCTGGGTGGAATTGAACTCCGAAGAGATTATCTTTCTGAACACTCGCTACGAATTTTTGTTCTCCGTGATGGGCCCAGGAGGTCACGTGTGCAGGATTTGCGACTTCGAAGTGATAACTGTGCATAAAATAAAATGGACCGGAGTTCTGTTTCCCATGGAGGCTGCCGCGAGTCTCTGTGAGATGAACCCAGCCAATATGAGGGATTTTTTCATGGCCAGTGAGCTTAACGACTTTCCCGGGAATCCAACCTAGTCCAGAGACTTCGGTGTCGCCCTCTTCGCTTGTGGTGGAAAACAGTTGCATACCGAGGCAGATTCCTAGAACTGGCTTACGTCGTGTGAGGGCGAAATCTTTGAAAGAATCATTGAGCGGTCCTTCCGTGAGAATCTTCATAGAGTGTGAGTAGTGGCCCACACCTGCGACTACGAGCGCATCTAGTTGCTTAATCTGAGCAGGTTCGGAAACGACGATGGGCGAGAGTTTCAGAAACTGCAGAGCACTTTCGACCGATCCGATGTTGCCTAAACCGTAATTTAGAATACCGATTTTCATTCTTTGCGATTCCCGTGCTCTTGGTACCATTGATCTTGGTCGTGCAATTTTTCCCCTGAAGGAATAGTTGCGGGGTCAAAACCTGCGTGGGGATGAATGACGTGCTTTGAGACGATTTCATTGAACTCGTCTTCTGTAATTCCCAGATATCCGAGGAACACCTCGAGGCTTCGTGGTTTCTTGTGCTCTAGCTTCGCGATGTGTCTCATCGCTTCCTCACGAGTCATCCGGCCATGGCGAATGTCTAGTGTGGTAAGGTGAGTAATCCGGGAAAATCCTCTTTTGAGGTATTTTACGTAATCACGCACACCTTGCATCATGCATTCGATTTTCTCGTAAGTTTCACCGGGAAAGCCACTCTCGATAGTGTCCTCTTGCCAGTCAAGTTCACGCTTGATGACTTCTACGTGTTTGCGAACGTCCCACTCGATGAAATTGCCGAGCGGAAGACTGCGAGCGCCGATAGCTTCCAGTTCTGATTTATCTGGATAAGTGAAGGGGAGGAGATCACGAGGGTCAACTTTAATAAATCCGGCCAAGTCCTCCGCACGCATCCCGAGCACAATTCTGCGATTGAATTTCCATTCATCTGTTTCTTCAATATCAGAGTAGCGGAAGTAGGCTTCGTATTCCCCACCGCCCTCGCCCCAAACAAGGAAAGGTATCTTGAACTTAACAGCCATACTCATTGGATAAGAAAACACGCCCGCGTGGCAGTGCCAGCAGAAGTCACCCTTCCTCACGAGAGACTCGAGCATGAGTTTTTTCACGATGTGCCAGTTAGGAGTGAATGTGATGACATCAACTCCTAGCTTCTTAAATGTCTTGTTGCGGTTCTCTAGCATTGTCGGTCGGTAGAAGCCGTGGTCGAAAGAGACTACGAGGGGCTTCAGACCTAGAACTCTGACGACGTACCAGAGGGTGTAGGTGGAGTCCTTGCCACCGCTGAAAGGCAAAATACAGTCGTACTGGTTGTTAAGCGCCTTCATTTCCGCGGTGATTTTAAGCAGTTCTTCTCGACGTTTTTCCCAATCAATACCGTGCTTTTTGACGCTCCAATTCTTACAGATATTACAGGTGCCGCAACTGTCTAGGTGAACGGTTTCCCATGTCACAGGAACAGTGCAAGTATTACATCTTTCAAGCTCATGGCCCATATGAGGTAAGCCTTCCTTTTGGTCTGCGAATCATGCTAGTTTTACCGCCTAGATTTAAACGTCCTCGAAGTTGTTCTTGCAAGAGAAGTTTGAGGTTAAAAGACGGGGTTTTTTGTGCTAAGCGGAAAAGTCTTACTTGTTACTGGTGGTACTGGATCATTCGGAAAATGCTTTATAGCAAGAGTTCTAAGGCAATTCCCAGACATTAAAAAAATCATTGTTTTCTCTCGAGACGAGCTCAAACAATTTGAAATGTCTCAAGAGGCCCAGTTTCGTCCTTACTTGGAAAAGATGCGTTTTTTCATCGGCGACGTTCGTGACGGTCAGCGTCTGGTACGAGCTTGCGAGGATGTCGATGTTATTGTGCACGCCGCCGCGCTCAAACAGGTGCCTGCTGCAGAGTATAACCCTATGGAATGCATTAAGACGAACATCATGGGAGCGTCGAATGTCATTGAAGCCGCCCTTTCGACCAAAGTCGAGAAGGTGATAGCCCTTTCAACTGATAAAGCCGCAGCTCCAATCAATCTCTACGGGGCTACGAAGCTATGCTCAGATAAGTTGTTCATCGCCGCCAACAACATGCGCGGGAATCGGAACCTGAAATTCTGCGTCGTACGTTATGGCAATGTGATGGGTTCAAGGGGATCAGTGATTCCATTCTTTATGGAGCGCTCGAAAGCGAACGAAGAGATACCTGTCACTGACGTGCGCATGACCCGCTTTAACATCACTCTGGATAAAGGTGTTGATCTAGTATTGTTCTCCATGAAGAACTCATGGGGAGGAGAAATCTTTGTTCCCAAAATCCCGTCATATCGAATTTTAGATGTTGCGGCCGCGGTGAATCCGGATGCGAAAATCAAAATCGTGGGTATTCGACCAGGTGAAAAACTCCATGAGGAAATGATTACGGAATCAGATTCTCTTAGCACGTTAGACTGCGGCGAGCACTATGTGATCTTGCCGCAAAGTCCGTCCTGGTCAGTGGAAGATTTCAAAAAACAGTTTAGTGCGAAGCCGGTCCCCGAGGGCTTTCGCTACAGCTCAGGAACCAACGATGAATGGTTGGATACGTCAGCTCTGAGGACGCTTATTAAGCAAATGTAGGGCACATGAAAATTCCATACGGCCGCCAGTCCATTGACGAAGCAGATATCCAAGCAGTGGTCGATGTGCTGCGCTCAGATTTTTTAACCCAGGGGCCTGAGGTTGAAAAATTCGAAGCGGCTTTATGCGAAAAAGTGAAAGCTCAATATGGCAGAGCTTTTAATAGTGCGACCTCCGCACTTCACGCCGCTTATCTTTCAGTCGGAGTGAGTGCGGGTGATTTAGTTTGGACGAGCCCCATAACTTTTGTCGCAACTTCCAATGCTGCGCTCTACTGCGGAGCCAAGATTGATTTTGTTGACGTGAACGCCTCTGATGCAAACATGGATATGGGAGCACTTGAGATAAAACTTAAGCGAGCTGCCACTTTAGGAAAACTTCCCAAGTTAGTTGTTCCGGTCCACATGTGTGGTTACTCGAATGACATGCAAACGCTTCATAAACTTTCTTTGCAATACGGCTTTCGCGTCGTTGAAGATGCGTCTCACGCCGTTGGAGCGAGCTACCAAGGTAAACCGGTTGGTAGTGGTGAGTATTCTTCAGCAACTGTGTTTAGCTTCCACCCTGTGAAGATCGTAACGACTGGTGAGGGCGGCGCAGTCATGACGAAAGATGCAGCTCTTGCTCAACGGCTTACGATGTTGCGTAGTCACGGCATCACTCGCGATCCTGCTCTCATGGAAGGTGTCGCAGATGGTCCTTGGTATTATCAGCAACAAGAGTTGGGGTACAACTATCGCATGACTGATTTTCAAGCCGCATTGGGCACGTCTCAATTGCGAAAGCTTCGGGCGTTTATCATTCGTCGTAACGAACTTGCGGAGAGATATCATAAGCTTCTTGCGGACCTTCCTTTGCATCTGCCGCACGTCCGCCAAGGCGATGTGTCCGCTTACCACCTTTATGTCGTTCGGCTAGATGAGAAGAAAACATCTAAAAAGCGGTCAGAGATTTTTGAGTCGCTTCGGAGTGTGGGAATTGGGGCCAATGTCCACTACATTCCAGTCCACACCCAGCCTTACTACAAGCGTCTTGGTTTCAAGGAAAATGATTTCCCGCAAGCAGTAAGTTACTACGCCGGAGCAATCACACTTCCCTTGTTTCCGACGATGACTGAGGAAGAGCAAGACTTTGTTGTTTCGTCGTTGAGGGCTGCGCTCAAATGAAACTTGCTCTAGGAACTGTCCAGTTTGGCCTAGACTATGGTGTGAGTAATCGCACCGGAAAGGTCACTGCCATTGAAGCAGGGGAGATCTTGAGTGGGGCCCTGGCTGCAGGCATTTCTACCCTTGATACGGCGTCAGGCTACGGGGATAGTGAAGACGTCATTGGGAGCCTTCCCGTTTCACGTTCGTTTAAAGTGATCACAAAGACACCTCACCTCGGGCGCGCAAGACTATTGCAGCTAACACCTTCGTTCATGCAGTCACTCAAAGCTTTGGGGCGTACGGAAGTGGACGGTCTGCTCTTTCATGCTTGCAACGATCTGTTGGGACCAGAGGGACAAAGCTACTACAATGAAATGACCGTGCTTAAGGAAGAAGGCCGGGTTAAAAAAATTGGCCTATCGGTTTATGATCCCGAGGAACTAGAGACGGCGCTTCGTCGCTTTGAGCTAGATATTGTTCAGCTCCCTCTGAACGTCTTTTCACAGAAATTCCATCGCTCAGGCTGGCTCAAACGCTTAAAAGGTGAGGGCATAGAGATTCATGTCCGCTCACCATTCATGCAAGGTCTTGCGCTGATGCCGCAGCAAGATGTGCCCACTTATTTTTCACCGGTCATGCCTCAGTTAAGTGCATTTCGCGAGCAAGCTACAGTTCTTCGCACAAGCTCGCAGGCCCTCGCGTTGGCATACCTGCGCTCATTACCTGAAATAGATTTTATTTTATGTGGTGTTCAGAGCGCCGCCCAGCTCCAGGAGAATCTCACGGCCTACGGGTGGCAGGCGCCTGCAGTAGATTATGAGCCTTTCTCATTCAGCGAAGAAAAATTTTCTAACCCTAGTCTTTGGCAGGTGAAGGCATGAGTAAAGTGATCGCCGTTTTACAGGCGAGGTACTCTTCGACCCGCCTCCCAGGCAAAGTCCTGCGACCCATCTTGGGCGAACCGATGTTGTGGCGCCAGATTGAAAGAATTCAGAAAGCCAAAAGCCTTGATTCTCTTCTCGTGGCAACAAGTTCTGACGCCTCTGATGACAAGCTTGCGGACGCTATGAAGAGTTACAGCGTGGCCGTGTTTCGTGGAAATCTAAACAATGTCTTGGATCGATTTTACCAAGCTGTAAAATCGCATAAGACGATCCCGGAACATGTGGTGCGTCTTACGGGAGATTGTCCGCTGGTCGACCCAGAGCTGATAGACGAAATTGTTCAACACCATGTTTCGTCGGGAGCTGACTACACCTCCAACAGTGTTCAGCCCACGTATCCTGATGGGCTTGATGTAGAGGTCATGACTTTCTTTGCTTTGGAGAAGGCCCATCGCGAAGCCCACCTCCCTTCACATTTTGAACATGTGACACCCTATCTTCATCAGAATCCGGATAAATTCAATATCGTCCACCATCTCAGATCGGGTGACGATCTTTCGTCTTTGCGCTGGACCGTGGACGAACCGGCCGACTTCGAACTCGTGAGCAAGATTTACGAATCTCTCTACCCACAGAATCCTACATTTACGACAAAAGACATTCTCACCTTCCTTTCTCAGAATGCAGCACTTTTGAAACTGAATGCTGACTTTGAAAGGAATGAAGGGCTGATGAAGTCTTACAGAGAAGATCTTCTCCATAAAGGAAAGCAGTCATGACACGTTACCAGAAATCAGAAGAGATGCTTGATCGAGCACTTAAAGTTATTCCACTGGGCTCGCAAACTTTTAGTAAAAGTCTTACTCAGTATCCGCGTGGTGTATCGCCTTTCTTCATTCAGCGTGGTCTTGGTGCGAAGGTGTGGGATGTCGACGGTAACGTCTATACCGACTTCGTGAACGGCCTACTTAGCGTGAGCCTTGGCTACGGGGATCCTGATGTCACTGCCGCGGTAGAAAGCCAACTTAAGGACGGGATTACCTTTTCATTACCGCACCCCCTGGAACTCGATGTCGCACAAATGATCACCGAGCGCGTACCCTGCGCAGAGATGGTGAGGTTTGCGAAAAACGGTACGGACGCGACAAGTGGAGCGATCCGTTTAGCGCGGGCCATCTCGGGTCGTGATCACATCCTTACGTGCGGCTATCACGGCTGGCAGGACTGGTCGATTTCTGTAACAAGCAAGAACCTGGGAATTCCTCAAGCGGTCCGTGATTTGAGCCACGCCTTTCCTTATAACGACCTTGTCGCACTAGAAAAAATGCTGGAAGGCCTTAAAGGCAAAGTAGCCGCCATCATCATGGAGCCCATGAATGTTGAGTTCCCTAAGCCGGGTTATCTCGAAGGGGTAAAAAAGCTTGCGCAGACCCACGGTGCGCTTCTCGTGTTTGATGAGACCATCACGGGATTCCGCTTCTCGCAAGGTGGCGCTCAAGAGCTTTTCAATGTTACTCCAGACCTTGCAACTTTCGGCAAGGGCGTGGCGAATGGGTTTCCTTTGGCGATCCTCACGGGGCGTGCAGACTTGATGACACAAGTTGGGGACATTTTCTTCTCCGGTACATTCGGTGGAGAAACACTTTCTCTCGCCGCCGCAAAAGCCGTAATGCTGAAGATGGCACGAGAGAATATTCCCCAACGGTTGCATGAACTGGGTACTTTCCTCACGGAAGGGTTCTTGGCAGTAACCAAGAAGTCGGGAGTGTCGGAAAAAATCGGCATCTGTGGTCACCCGAGTTGGACTTTCGTGCGTTACTCGGATTGGGGTAAGTACGACCAATGGCAGCTTAAGACTTTTGTACTGCAAGAACTCTTCGCGGCGGGATTCCTTTCCATCGGAACGCACAACTTGAGTTTTGCCCATCAGCGTGAGGATATCGAACGCTTGTTGGCGACCTATGCTTCAATCTTCGAACGCTTAAAGCATGAAGTTCAAAACGAAACGCTAGAAGGGGCCCTTCGCTGTGAAGTCATTCGCCCTCTCTTTAAGATTCGCTGATGAGAAAAGCCGTTTGCCGTGTTGATTCTGGCTGGCATATTGGCTTCGGTCACCTGTCTCGCTGTTTGAATTTGGCCCGTGGCTTGAAACAACAAGGAGTGGATGTTCACTTCGTTTGCCGGGAGCATCCGGGGGCGAATTATGCCTCCCTGAGTGGTTTTACAACTCATCTTCTACCATCACCCTTTAGCGTAGCTCCGCGAGACTTGCCGCACTTTGAATGGAGTGGGGTGGATGCTCAGCAAGAAGCAAACGACGTCTTGGCGATATGTAAGCGTGTTGATGCTGAATTTGTCTGGGTGGATCACTACGGTCTCGGCGTTTCATTTGAATCCAAACTCGACCTTCGTGACCTGTTGGTGATTGACGATATTCAACGACCTCATTGTGCTCGTTGGATTCTTGACCAGAATGTGGGAGCGGATGAAGTTCAGTATGCAAGCTCGAATGCGTGGGGCGCCGGTGCTCGCTACCTGATGGGAGCTGATTTTGCTCTTCTTCATCCGGACTTTTCACAGAGACGCCCCGTGCTGGCAAGGCAGATAGAAAAAATTCAGCGCGTGGGTATCTTCTTCGGCGGAAGTGACCTCACTTGCGAAACCCGTAAGGTACTGCAAGCCATTTCTCAGACGAAAGTTTGTGAAGATTGGCAGGTCGAAATTATTTTAGGTAAGCAGCATAAGGACCGGAATGCGATCGTGTCATTGCTCCCTCTTGCTCAACTCACGGTTCATGACCGAATCGACGAGATGGCCGGGTTCATTGCTCGCCAAGATGTATTTTTTGGCGCTTGTGGTGTGAGTGCTTTGGAGCGTTGTTGTCTCGGAGTACCGTCGTTCGGAGTTGTCATTGCGGATAACCAGCAAGTTATCGCTCGAAATTTAGCGAGTAGCGAAGGATTGATTTTAGTGGGAGATGGCAGAGAAACAACCGCTGATACATGGGTGAAAGTCATCAACGAGAGGCTCGATCTAAAATTATTGAATGAAGTAGCGATCAATGCCCACCGCCTTTGTGATGGGCGTGGCGTAGAACGTGTTTGCCGGGAGATTCAGCTATGAAAGTATTGCTCCTCGTCGACGAAGGAAGCTGGTTTCGAACGCATGTCCAAAACTTAATCGGCCATCTCGCCAGAACGCTCCATAAGCCTTTGGTGACATTGAGTTCAGACCATCGCACCGTCGATGAGGCTTGGGATGTAACCTTGCTCATTAGCTACTCGCGAATCGTTCAGGCAGACTTTTTAAGTCGCGCTAAACATAACCTCGTCGTTCACGAAAGTGCGCTTCCGCACGGAAAGGGTATGTCACCTCTTACGTGGCAGATACTCGAGGGAAAAAACGAGATTCCAATCACGCTCTTCGAAGCGGTCGAGGGCCTCGATGCAGGCCCGATTTATCGTCAAGATGTTTTAATATTTGAAGGGCATGAGTTAGTAGATGAGCTTCGTCATGCTCAGGCGATGGCGACTATCAAGCTACTAAGTTACTTCTTTGACCAACCAGTCTCGCCTGTTCCTCGACCGCAACAAGGCACGGAGTCTGTGTACCCTCGTCGTCGCCCAGAGGATAGTCGTTTAGATCCCCATAAGACCCTTGCGGATCAATTCGATCTTCTGCGCGTTTGTGACAACGACCGTTATCCTGCTTATATAGATATTCGAGGAATGAGATACCTCGTAAAAATTGAAAAGGCCTTAACATGACGACTAACTATGTTGTGGCGACTGTTAAACCTTGGAACCTTTCTGCTTTTCAGAAGTATTCCCCTCAGTTGCCTGGCTCATGGCATTTGCTTACCGAGCATGAGCAGTTAAACGTCTCTAATCTACGAAAAATTAAACCACGCTTTATCTTTTTTCCTCACTGGTCCTGGATTGTTCCTGACGACGTTCTGGCGGAGTTTGAGTGTGTATGTTTGCACATGACTGACTTGCCCTACGGACGCGGCGGGAGCCCACTTCAGAATTTGATTCTCCGGGGCCACCAGCAGACCAGGGTCACCGCGCTTCGCATGACAGCAGGGCTAGACGAAGGACCGATCTATTTCAAAGCCGATCTAAGTCTCCTCGGTAGTGCCGAAGAGATCTTTTATCGTTTCTCAGAAGTCGCTTGGGAGCTTATCAGAAAAATCACACAAGAGTGCCCTGAGCCTCGTCCGCAGCAAGGGGAGGCGGTACTGTTTAAGCGGCTACGTCCTTCGCAGAGCGAAATTAAAGCAGATTGGCCCGCAGCAAAAATTTATGATCAGATCAGAATGCTAGATGCTGAAACATACCCACCGGCTTTCGTGCGTCTCGGGGATTGGAAGATTGAATTCAGTAAGGCCTCGCTCAAGGATGGGCAGTTGAAAGCTGAGGCTGTGTTTAAACTGGAGAAGAGCAATGAGTAAGTACATTACTATCGATGGTCGCAAAATTGGTGGAGGGGCCCCTCCCTACGTGATTGCGGAGGTTTCTGGAAATCATAACGGCGACATTGAGCGCGCTTGCCGGTTGATAGAAATTGCTAAAGAACGTGGCGCCGATGCTGTCAAATTGCAGACCTACACACCCGATACGATGACGATCAAATGCGATCGACCAGATTTTAAAGTGAAAGGTGGTCCCTGGGATGGTCATACATTGTATGAGCTCTATCAATGGGCACACACACCTTGGGAATGGCATGAACGGCTCTTCGCTAAAGCACGCGAAGTGGGCATTACCTGTTTTAGCACGCCCTTTGATGAAACCTCTCTGGAACTTTTAATGAAGCTCGGCGTTCCGGCATTGAAATTAGCTTCATTTGAATTACTCGACCTTCCCTTGGTTGAAGAAATGGCGAAGACGAAGAAACCCATCATCATTTCTACCGGGATGGCGACGCTTGAGGAGATTCAAGAGGCCGTAGCCACAATTCGTCAGCATCATGACGACATCGTCATCCTTCATTGCGTGAGTGGCTATCCAACGCCGATCGATCAGTCGAACCTTCTCACCATCAGAGACCTTCAAAAAAACTTCGGTTCATTGATCGGGCTCTCTGATCATACTCTTGGAGTAACCACGGCCATCACCAGCGTCGCCTTGGGTGCCTGTCTAATCGAGAAGCATTTCATCGATGATCGAAGTCAAAAAGGTCCGGACTCCGCATTTTCTTTAGAACCGCAAGAGCTTGGTGACCTTTGCCGGATGGTACGAGAAGCATGGTCAGCGTTAGGTGAACCAGGCTACCAATTAAAATCAGCTGAACAGCAAAGTACCGTCTTCCGTCGATCGCTTTATTTCACCGAGGATCTGAATGTAGGGGACGTTATCTCGAGTACGAACATGAGAAGAATTAGACCAGGCTTCGGACTTGCCCCCAAGCATTACAAAGATTTGATTGGCAGAAAAGTTACAAAGAAGATTCAGCGAGGAACAGCTGTCAGTTGGGACGCGGTGGAGGTCCGATGAAAAATCAAAAAATCTTAGTTGTGGCTTCTCATCCTGACGATGAAGCCCTTGGTTGTGGTGGAACGATTGCTCGTGCCGCCTCGGAAGGTGCGGCCGTCGCTGTACTTTTTATGACGGACGGTGTGAGCGCTCGTGAAAAACAAACACCAGATGTTGTGAAACGTCGACGTGACGCTTCGGAATCAGCCCTCAAACTCCTCGGAGTCCAGAAGAGTTGGTACAGTGATTTTCCAGACAATCGCATGGACACTGTTGCCCTGCTTGAGATTATACAAAGAATCGAAGAAGTGGCCCAATCCTGGAAGCCTGATGTTGTGTACACGCACTTTACGGGTGACTTGAACATTGACCACAGCCTAACTGGCCAAGCCGCTCTTACCGCATTCCGTCCGTATCCAGGACAGTCTGTTCGTGAGATTTACGCTTTCGAGGTTGCGTCTTCCACAGAATGGGCCACAGGCCTGTCTTCAGCTGGATTTCAGCCCAACCACTTTGTGGACATTACTTCGTTCTATGATGTTAAGAAACGTGCTCTCGAAGCTTATGCTGAAGAAATGCGGCCAGCTCCTCACACACGCAGCCTCGAGAATCTTGCAGCTTTGGCCCAGTGGCGTGGGATGAGTGTCGGTGTAGGCAAGGCCGAAGCGTTTATGACGCTCCGGCAATTAGTCTAAGTTTATTTCTTAAGGGTGTAGATGTTGTAATGACTATCTTGTGTCGTTGCTTTGAACATATCCTCAGCATGCATCTTCTCAAAAAGATAATTGGCATACTCCATCCACCGCATTTTGACTTCTTCTAGATCATTGGTGTTCAGTTTTTTTGCCATCATATTCGTGATGGGAGAAATTTCACGCAAGTCGTGTAACTCAATCATGTGAGCAAGACGGGAGTTAAACGTGGGCGTTTTTGACTCAAGCTTGAATCCCGCTTTGCCAAATCGATCTTCCCAAACAGACTCTTCTTCAAGCTGTTGGTAGTGAGAGTGTCGACCCATGTCGATGACTTCACGAAACTTGAATGGTGCGAGCTTCGTCCATGCCATCTGATCGATGAAGCTTTTTTTGATGATGGATAACTTGGCTGTCCCGCCCGGCTTTAAGCAGCGATGGATGTCTTTTAATAGGGGGTCAATATTCTTTACCCAGTATATCGAGTTAGAGAAGACCATGTCGTAGTGGTTCTCTTTCTCACTAAGACCAGTATTTAGGTCACGGCACTCAAGATCAGCGTAACCGCCCGTGAGCTTGGCTTTGTCGACGAGGTTCTGCTTATGGTCAACGCCCTTGGTCCAAAAATCACTTTTCTTAGTTCCGAAAGGTTTCGCAACTTCTTCCTTGTAGGTGTCATACACATCTAGCTTCCCGCCAAAAAACTGTTCAGCACTCGGAATAGGGAGAGATTGGAAAACGTCAAAATCTGCGGGGACCTCGCCGCCCATGGCGATGAAGCCGTTCACGCCGTCGCCGCACGCGAGTTCAAGATTGGTTTTTCCTCTGTAGGTGTCGAGCTGTAAAATTTCAGATTCAAGGGCACGAACTGCTGCTGTGACAGGTCTTAGCCAATAGGCACGTAGATACTGTTGGAGGTAGCTCTGGAATTTATTTGGAGTCGACATACTATTCTCCTGCTCGGATAGTTGTGATTTTACCTGCTGCCTGACAGCTCTGAGAGATAGCTTTCATGACTCGCATAGTGTGCAATGCTTCGGCCAGAGTGTCATCGACTACTCCACCGAGAATCGTGTTATAGAAATGCGCATAAGTAGAGCGCATGTATGGTTCTTCGTTAATCTTCACTTGGCTGTGCTCTTCGTCAAGTTCACGGTAGGCCGAGTACTCCATCGATTGTCGCGTTCCAGTCAGCTCAACTCTTTTGCCCCACATGTCCTTGAGAGTGACTCGACCTTTCTGACCGTAGAGTACTACATCGGTCACCGCATATTCTGTTGAAGCAAATGGTTTGAGAGAGATTTGGCACTCTTTGAAATCAAGGAGAGCTTCAGCGCAAAGGTCCCCCGCTGGAGCTTTGAAATAACGTGAGCTAATCGCGGACACTGCAATGACCGGTCCCAAAAAGAAAGTCAGAAGATCGATGATGTGGGTTCCGCAATGATAGAGGCCCTTGTCGTAGTAGGCGTGTCCCCCAACAATCTTTCCAGTCATGGTGTCACGAATCAGCTCCTGATTTAAGTAAGAGCGGAGGCGTCTTAATTCAGGGGAGAAACGTCGCATGTGGTTGATGACGACCTGAGCACCGGCATTTTTTACGAGCTTGTAAATCTGTTCGGCGTCTTCTTGGTTTTCTGCGAGCGGTTTTTCGCAAAGGATGTATTGAATGCCATTCTTCAAGCAGGCCTCAATGAGTTTACAGTGCGAGGTTGCAGAACTCGCGATCACGATAGCTTTCGGCTTTGTGGCAAAGAGATCGGTGAGGTTCGCGTAGAATGGAATATTGGGAAGAAGGTTCCTAGCATTCGTCTTTGATTCTTCTGCGGGGTCATGGAGTCCAATGAGCTCAAAGCCACCATGATCCATGAGTCCGGCAGCATGGGTCGCAGGAAATGGGCGAAGGACATCGTTGCTCGCACCTAAGCCGATCCAGCCACAGCCTACGAGTCCAATGGTTATTTTTTCCACGCATGTTCCCCTGCTAGACGTTTAATTTCATCCATAAGCCAATGGCCGTGAAGAGAGCAATCGAATTGGCCCTCGGTCCACCCAAGATTCACGAGATTCTCTGATACGAAGCGCGCAGTATTTTCATACATGTCACCCCACGGGTCGAGATGGATCGTTTCAATCTCGGCGCCTTGGTAGGCAGTGACGTGATAGAATTCTTCGGCTTTAAATGGAAGTTGAAGCGCACCATGCCGACCGTCCTGGAAGGTCACGTCAACCCAGATTCCAGTTTCATCTATATGCGTGCGTGCGCTCGTTGGTTGAGAAGTGTTGAGGTGGCAGAGAAGATCAGTCGCGTGAGAAGCGTAAAACGAAAGGTCGTTTGCGCCTGGCTCAGTGATGGCCAAGCAGAAAGCGGGGCAGGCGACTACGAAATGTTGAGCACGCGCCCAGCGTTCTTGAAATCTTTTAAAATTTGAATCGAGGACGAATGGCGAGAAACCACAAAGAGCGATCTTTTTTTCATCAGCCATTCGCGAAAGCTCGCGGGCCTGGGCCAGGCTCGTGAGGCCTGGTTTATCTATATAAACTCTTTTTCCAAGTGCCAGTGCCATTGATGCCGGTGAAAAATGAGAATCTGCATACCGACCTACCACCATCGCCAGATCACATTCTTGGACCGCGGCGGTTAGGTCCTCGTAAGCTTTAGCCGTCGGTACCAATGCGTGTTTGGTTTTTGCGTGAGAGATTTTAGCATCCCAGAACGAAACGACGTGTGGCGCGAGCAAGAGCCCATAGGCCTCAGCGTGAGAACCGTCGCATCCCAGGATCGCAATCTTCATCTTGTCACCGATGCTACGGAGAGTTCAATCACTCGTTGACCTGCAGGATTTTGCCAATAGTAAGCAACATAAATGCGATCTTGAGAGGTGGCCACAGAGGGATAGCCCATATCCCAGTGAGGAGAATCTTTTCGCACGCAGTGCTCATCGCTCCAGCTTCGACCCTCATCTGAACTCAGACGCAAGCCAATGCTGTAGGGGTGCTGTCTCTTGCCATAGACCATGCAGATTTGCCCATTTGCTAGCTTGGTCAAAGCGGCCGGTTGACCGAAGATTTGTGTTGGTTGAGCGGAAGACCAGCTTAAGCCGCTGTTCTCAGAAATAGCAGTGTGAAGATTTCCCACACCCCCCACTGTCATGAAGTCAGCGCCCTGGTTTGTGAAATAACTCTCGTCGGTGCGGATCACAGCCAGGAGTCTGTTAGGAGCTAGCGAGAGTATCGCAGTCTCGTTGAAGTTCTTACCTTGGTAGCAGGAAATCTCGCCGCGTGGATCCGCTGCAATGGCAGCAGCATCTCTCCACGTCTCGCCGCCATCAAAGGATCTGAGGAGGAAGCATTTCTCGGTGGCTTGTGGGCGACTTTCGTAAACCGAGAGGAGGAGTGTGCCATCTGCCAGCTCGACAATAGGTTCACGACTTATGGCAGAGGAGTGAGAACCCCAATCCATTTTCTTCGGAGCAGACCATGAGTGTCCCTTATCATCCGAAGTCAGCAGATAGTTTCCGGTCACGCCACTTACTGTCCCAAGATCCTCTCTGTGTGCGAGCAGTGGCCCCTTGAGGAGATGGCGCTTCGCAGAGGGGAGAGCTTCGATCTCAGTCACGCGCAGAAGGAGGCGCCCATTGCGTAGAGTGCATAGCCCTGGATCGTTAACACCGAACTCCGAGTTAAACACTGCGCTTGGTTTACTCCAGGATTTTCCTTCATCTGTAGAGTACGTCAGCATGATTCTTGAGTCGTTGTCGTGATGTGTGGGAGACCCCGTTTGGGCTGCAGCGACTGTGGTCGCTCCTGCCTGGCGATAGGCGATGTATACTTGTCCATCATGAACGGCAACACTGGGGAAAGAAGCATAGGTTGCTTCAATGACCGGTAGAGCGTAGTGAGTAAAGTTCAAAGCTTAATCTCCTCAAGGAATACTTCTTCTTGGCGTTCTAGTGAAAGTCTGAGGGCTTCACAGATGCGCATGTTCTCAATTGCATCTTCGAGATTTACACGAGGTGCAGATTTTTCAGCAACGACATCAACGAAATGGCGGATCATGTTTGGAGTATTCCCTTTCCACTGTCCTTCTTCGAGATAGAAGTCGACATTCTGAGCGGTGAGCAGGTCAAGCTCTATGCCCCCTTCTTCGGTGATGACACGAAAGTCGGAATGCAATGTCGGGAGGCCAGGTGGACTGACCCATGAGTTTTCGATCGTGCCTAATGCACCATCAGTAAAGCGGATCTCTGCTTGAATGAAATCTCTTGGTCCCAGTGGTTTGCCCGGTAGCTTCGAAGTGGCGCGAACGCTTTGAGCTGGGCTTCCCACAAACCACCGCAAAAGATCAACGTCGTGGCAGATGATCCAAGACGACATGGGTATTTTTCCATGAACGCGCGCCGCAGTCACAAAGTCTGTGTTCCGTCGTGAGTAGATAGACACCGGCTTTTGATTTTGTAGCTTCTGCTTGGCGCTCACGTAGCGAGAGTCGAAGCGCGAAGTGAAGCAAGGCAGAATCACTGATGGATATGCTTCGAGGAGTGGAGCGACACGCTTAAATGTTTCCCAGTCAGCGACGAAGGGTTTTTCAATGACAATGCTTTTTTTCTGCAGGAGTGCCTGCCGAAGCACGTCTTCGTGTGCCCACTCGGAAGTCGTGATGAAGACCAAGTCTGCAGGAGAGGAGAGGCATCCTTGGAAATTTCCATTTGGATATGAAGCGCACGAGTAAAGATCTGCCACTTGTTTAGTGCGGTCAGGGTCATTGCCACAGATACTTACTATGCGAGTGCGTGGATCCTGCGCCAAGACGGCAAGATAGTTTTTACCCATGCGGCCAGGTCCAACGAGCGCAACGTTAATCATGGAGTCTGGCCTTGGACGAAAAGTGAAGCGCCCTCTCCTTGAGTTCGGAGAGTTGTTCCGCAGCTGTTTTATACAGCTGCTCAACACGCCTCCAGTCTTTTTCATTTTCAGCGTCAAGGGCCAGGTTCAGGCACTCGCGGATGTCGGCGGTGAGTTCGTGAGAAAAAGAACCTGTGTACCAAGCGGTGGAGCTTTCTACCGGGGCTGCGTGAATCGCATTCAACGCAACGATGTCTGGGCGTTTGCGCAAAAGCGCAACCATGTCGTCATAACTAAAGACCCGACCTTCTTGGTGGAGCTCGTGATAGATCGCCCGTAGGAATGCGAGGTCCTCGGGATAGTCCATCGTCCAGCGCCAAGCGTTTAGCGAATCGGGTTGTGAAAAGTGTGCACTCTTGAATGATTGAGGATTCTTTACGATGAACTGGAAAGGCTGATGCCTCTCTGAGCGCAATTTAGCACTGAGATGTAATCGCTGGAGTGCGGGCTTCGAAATTAAAATAAAGTCGTAGCCCACGGGGTAGGTGAACGGAGCCACAAAGGCATTGCTCGTGAACTCTGCCCCCTCGGAGAAAGCAACTTCTAGGCCTTTTTCAATGAGGGCGGGGTCCACCAAGGGGCAGTCACCGCCAACTTCCAAAATGTAGTCGGCGTTCGTTTCGAGGCTAGCTGTGTAAAGCCGGTGCAAGACATCATCCGGATGACCGCGGTGAACGTTGACGCCAATCGCTTCGCCAAGATGTGCAATGGCGTCGTCCAGTGAATTCGTCGAAGTGACGAACCATATTTCCTGAAGGCGTGTGCTTGCGCGGAGCCGCTCGACGATGCGAGCGAGAACCGGCTGACCCAATACTTCAACCATGGCCTTCCCGGGCAGACGCGAGGAGGTTTGACGAGCAACAATGAAAGCAGCCACTTTTTGCATGAGAACTCACGGACGGGGATTTCAGAGGGGTGGATTTTCTCAGAAAAGCGATAAAGGTCAATGTCCTGATGCGACTAGAGCGACGTGTTACATAAGAATCCCATGACAACCTTTTCCTAGGAAGTCACTATGGGGACATGCAGCTTCTTCGTGAGTTTAAGTCTCTCTATCGATTTGCTCGTGCCAAAGGTAACTATTACCGTGGGCTAGACCCCTTGCCACCCTCAGACAACCCTTTTGTTGCTCAAGCCATTAAGGGTTTGCAGCAAGAGGGTGTCGCTGTCTTTCCTGGTTGGATGCCGCGACCGGAAGCCCTGAACCTCCATGCAATCGTACGGGGTGATCTGGAGAAACTACGAAAAGGTGAAGATCAGCTCGAAGGAAAAAAGTGGTTTTTTCCTACTGATGGAGTCTATCGCGTCCTCGAAGCAGATTTTCGCTATCCTCCAACGCGTCGTTTTTTTGATGACCCTCGCATTGAGACAGTGGCAAAAACGTATGTATGTAGAAACATCAAGAGCTACCAACGCATGAGTGAGATTCGCCCAGATCCTGGGGCAAGTTGCTCTTCTGATCGGGCGCATTTTGATGATTGGAAGTACCGCTTCAAGGCTTTCTTATATTTAACTGATGTTACAGAAGAAAATGCTCCCTTTAGCTACTGGAAAGGGAGTCATCGCATGGCAAGAATTCGCCTAAAAATGGAGTACCTCTACTTCCGGGACGGCAAAAAAGGTTCTTACGGCTGTTATTCGGATGAGCAAATTTCAACCATCGAAAGAAAGCATAGGATTAAGCGCGAAGCGATTACGGGTCTAGCCGGTACCTTGATCCTTGCGGACACACGAGGCCTTCATGCCGGCACACCGTTATCGCAAAACGGGGATCCACGCGTGTTGCTGGCTAACTATTTCGACACCTAGAGGCGAGGTTTTTCTAACCGAATTTCTAAGCCGACGATAATGTTGCTAAGGTAGGAAGCGAGCCATCCCACAATCTTTTTTAGCCACTTGTTTTCGATCACTCGATACGCAGAGATGTAGGGGAGCTGAATGTAGGGCGCAAGCGGCTTTACCCCGAAGCCCATACTCTTGATATGGAAGCGCGCGGAAGAATAGTAGGGCCGGCGTTGGCAGCGCTTGGTGCGCGGATCGAAAAACTCGAATGTAAACTCATTGAACTGGCGCATGTGTGTTGGATCGGTCACCGCTTCATAGCTATTCCAATAAGGGACCGAGATGTGCATCTGTGCGCCAGGAGCACAAATGCGGTGGAGTTCGGTCATGGTCCCTAGAAGATCCGGAAGGTGCTCAAGAACATCTTTTGCCACGATCTCGGAGAATTCTCCGTCTTTCCATGGCCAGGGAAAGACGCGCAGGTCGTGAACGACATCGATGCTCGGCAAAGGGGCCAAGTCATGGTTCACCCAACCCGTCTTGATGTCAGTTCCAGCACCCAAATGAAGCTTTTTCATCACAGTGTCATACCGTTTTTCGCGTATAAATGTTGGCATTACTTATCTCTGAAAATAGCATAAACATCACTGAAAAAGTTCAGACCATAATTGATGCGTTGCCCAGGATAAATTTGATCATTACTGAAGTGTGGAGCCAATTTAAAGCGCTGTGGGGAATCCTCGATTCTTCTGCACGCTTACGACTTAGCGGGGCACTGGCCGCAACAGTGATGGCTACCTTGATGGAGTTCGTCGGCGTCGGCTCAATCATTCCATTTATAGATCTGGTGGGTAGCAACGACTTGGCGCAGGCAAAGATTGCAGGCAAGTTCTATGTTTGGTGTGGTTCTCCACCGCCGGAAATTTTCCTAACATGGGCCGCGGGTGGGATGATTGCCATGCTCGTGCTCTCGAGCATTCTGACTTACTGGTCTCAGATTGCCGTATCACATAATGCCGGCGCAGTGATCGGAGAGATCTCGAATAAACTTTTTAATCATTACCTTCGCAAGAGCTACTCATTCCACATCGAGCATTCCTCTGTGCTCTTAGCATCACGCATGGGTCTCGTGAACCAGCTTTGGGGGATGTTCTTGATGCCCATCGCTCAGATCTTCTCGCGGGTTATTTCCTGCACACTCATTTTGGCGGGAGTGATGTGGTTCAATCCGCTCTTGAGTTTTGCTTTGGCGGCATTTGTGGGAGGCACTTACGCGGTTGTGTACCGAGCAGTTTCTCGCAAGGTACAGAGCTATGGTGAAGTTTATGTTCGGAATTATAACCTTCGGCAAAAGAATCTTGCGGAAGCGCTGAGAGGCATAAAAGACATAAAAATCTCAAGCATGGAGCGCTACTTTTTAGATCGGTTCAGCTCGTACACTAACAATTCGTGGGCGGCGCTGGCCAAAAAGCATGCCCTCGCGACATTCCCGCGCCATCTCATCGAAGTTCTCGCATTTAGCGCAGTTGTTGCTACAAGTGTGATCTTGCGTTTCACGGAAGCTGGCCAGAACCCTCTCTCTACTTTAGCCGTTATTGCAGTGGTCGGTTACAAGCTTCTGCCTGCTGGCAACATGATCTACACCTCAGCGGTAGCCTTGAAAGGTGTCATGCCCACGATGCATGAAATTATGCCGGACCTCAGTCGCCTTTCTCAGGAAATCGGCTCGGCGGGACAGGTTGTAGATGTTGACCTCCCACTCGCTGGCAAGATCAAAATCGAGAACCTGACTTACACCTATCATGGTTCTCCTTTGCCCGCCTTAAAGGGAGTAAACTGGGAGATCAAGCCGTTAGAAAAAGTGGCCATCGTTGGCACTTCTGGCGCTGGGAAAACCACTTTGCTCGATATGCTACTCGGCTTGTATTCACCCGAGGCCGGTCAAATCACCTATGGCGGAGTGTCGCTAGAGGAGAAAACATTCTTGAGCTGGCGCCAGCGCGTGGCCTACGTACCGCAAACAGTCTTTTTGACGGAAGACACACTTGAAAACAACATCGCTTTTGGTCACGATGATGCAGATCCAGAAAGAATGGCAGAGGCTATCCGCCTCGCTTGCTTGCAAGAAGTCGTTCTGGCTTTACCTCATGGTGTACGAACGATGATTGGTGAGAACGGAGCGAAACTGAGCGGTGGCCAGCGCCAGCGTGTGGGCCTTGCTCGTGCGTTCTATCGGGGATGCCCGATTATTGTACTTGATGAAGCCACGAGTGCACTAGACGGTGCAACTGAAGCCGAACTGATGAAGCGGATTAAGGCGAGTGGCCGAACAATTATACTTGTGACTCATCGTCTTTCGGTTGTTGAAGGCTTCGATAAAATCCTGCTCTTGAAACGCGGAGAAGTCGCTGCGCAAGGCCCGTGGCTTGAACTTGTTGAACAGTCAGAGTTTAAGCGTTTGCTTAAGGGTGACGAGGCTTAATTCCGTCGGGTTGAAAAGTTCCCAGCACATCCACTCCCAACCAGCAGGCAATGTAGACGGTCTTGAGCTTCCAATTGAGAGGTGGACGATAGAGATCACTTTTAAAGAAGGGAAACTGCTTTCTCTGGTGGGCCTTCAATCCCACTTTATTGAAAATCCAATTCATGCATTTCGGAGAGTAAAACACGATGTGGACTTCAGGGCGAATGTAACTCCACGGCAATATCCGTGCTGGGTCCCGAGGTGGATTGCCAGTAGAGTAGTGGAACACCCCACCTGGCTTCAGAAGCTTAGGCACGGTCTGAAAAAACTCTAGAGGGTCGTAGAGATGTTCGAGAACTTCGTAGGCGGTAAGGACATCAAAACTTTCGTCATGCCCTTTTCCTAGAGCTTCGTTGATGAATGTACCTAAGACCTGATGGCCTCGTTGCGCCGATATATTTTTTCCGCGCTCAGAGAACTCCACGCCGAAGGTCTGCGCTTGGTAGCGATCCTTGGCCCAATCAAGGGTATTTCCCAAGGCACAGCCCACATCCAGCCACTTCACTTTTTTGGGTAGGTCGTATTGTCTGAGTTGATGGCCAAGTTGCCAGTCGTACTTGGCAAAGAATCGATTTTGCTCTTGGAGGTTGGCCGCATAGTTCACCGAGTCGTCCATGCCATCTCCATCGAAGTAGGCATCGGAATAGATTTCACTCAGGTGCTGGCGATGAATGGGATCGGCGACATAGAGAGCGTCACAGGTTTTACAGCGGCGGACTTCGAAGGATTCCACGACTTGTTTGCCGGTCTTGTGGCCCAAGAGGAAGCTATCTCCTGAAAAACAGACCGGGCAATGTGCTCTTAGCTCTCGGGAAAATCTCATGGCCGATGTTACTCATGGAGCTGGCGAATCGTCCATATGACGCGCAAAATGGCGCTCTGCTTCCGGGAGTGTTTTTTAGACCTTTCCCGAATAAGGCCATATATTAATGGCCCCTGACCAGCAAAGAGAGTTTATGGATCTTAAGAAAAATTGGATCATCGCTGAAATTGGTTCCGTCCATGACGGCTCCTACGGAAATGCCCAGCGCCTCATTGAAGCCGCTTCAGCAGCGGGAGCTAATTGTGTGAAGTTCCAAACTCACGTTGCCGAGGCTGAAACCTTAGCTGATGCGCCAGTACCCGGTTATTTCAAAGCTGAGCCTCGTCTTTCTTATTTCAAGCGCACAGGCTTTAGTCTCGAACAGTGGAAGGGTTTAGCGCAAAAAGCTCGCGAGTGTGGTGTTGCGTTCCTTTCTTCGCCTTTCGCACTTGAGGCCGTCGATATTTTAGAAGAAGTCGGTGTTGAGGTTTATAAAATTCCTTCAGGTGAAGTCACGAACCTTCCGCTCCTGCGCAAAGTGGCTGCCACCGGTAAGCCAACCCTGCTTTCTTCCGGCATGAGCACGTGGGCCGAGCTCACTGCAGCTGTCGAAGTTTTACGAAAAGGTGGACCTCTCTGTGTCATGCAATGCACGTCGGCCTATCCGTGCCCACCTGAAAAAGTAGGACTAAACAATCTCGCTGAAATCGGCCGTCGCTTTCCCGGTGTCACCTTGGGTTACTCTGATCACACGTTGGGAGTCGCGGCAGGGATCGCAGCTGCGAGCCTCGGAGCCACCGTAATCGAGAAACATTTTACGTTCTCAAAGTTGATGTATGGCAGCGATGCCAAGCATTCCATGGAGCCGCAAGAGTTCCGTCTGTTCACTCAGGCGCTCTATGAAACCTGGGAAATGCTCGCTCACCCTGTCGATAAAGACCGTCTGACACAAGATGATATGGGCGAGATGAAACGGATCTTCGAGAAAAGCGTTGTGCTGGCCAAGGATCTATCTGCGGGGCATCTGATTACCATGAATGATCTTGCTTTCAAAAAGCCTGGAGATGGAATTAGTGCAGCGTTAGCCACAAGCCTTCTCGGTCGCCGTCTTAAAGCGTCGCTGCCTAAAGATTTTAAACTCAAACTAGAGGACTTGGCATGAGCCAGAGAAAAGTTTGTGTCTACATTGGTGGGCGAGCTAACTACTCGAGCGCGAAAAGTATTCTCCAGAATTTACAGAAGCATCCAGGGATCCAGTTGCAAGTGATGGCCGGAGCAGCCTCAGTGCTCGATCGCTACGGCGAGCTCGTGAAGATCATTGAGCGCGACGGCTTCAAAGTCGATTACCGCTTCTTCAATCTTGTTGAAGGCGAGACACCGCTGACGATGACGAAGACCACGGGTCTTGGTTTGATCGAGTGTTCTACAGCGCTCGATAACCTGCGACCTGACTTCGTACTTGTCGTGGGAGATCGCTACGACGTTCTTCCGATTGCGATTGCATCTTCGTACATGAACATTCCACTGGCGCATACCATGGGTGGGGAAGTGACCGGCACAATCGACGAGTCGATCCGTCATGCCATCACGAAGTTTGCCCATGTCCACTTTCCCGCCAACGAAGATGCCCGTGAACGCATCATTAAGATGGGCGAAGATCCTAAGATGGTTTTTAACGTGGGGTGCCCTCGCAACGATCTTGTCCTCAGCGAAGTACGCGCCAAAGACTCGCTCGACTATCTGAAAGATCTATTTGTGAAGCATGGTGGTGTCGGGCCCGCACAAGACCTCACGAAAGGTTTCCTTCTCGTCTCTCAGCATCCAGTGACGACAGAGTACGGTTTGAACCGTCAACACATGCAAACGACGCTCGATGCCCTTGAGCGCCTAGCGATGCCGACGCTCTTGCTTTGGCCGAACTCCGACGCAGGGTCGGATGAAGTCTCGCGTGCTATTCGCGGTTTTCGCGAAAAGAAAAATCCGGCATGGTTGCACGTCTTCAAAGACCTACCAGTGGAGACCTACATCCACTTGATGAACAGTACGTCGTGCTTGGTCGGAAACTCCTCGAGTGGTGTGCGCGAAGGTGCCTTGCTTGGAACACCCGTCGTCAACTTAGGGAGCCGCCAGAACAGTCGTCTCTGTGGGCAAAACGTCATCAACGTCGAGAACGAAACCGGCGACATTCATGCTGCGATCGAAAAGCAGTTGGCCCATGGGCGCTATCCGATGGATACGCTTTACGGTGATGGCCAAGCGGGACAGCGTATTGCGGAGTTGCTAAGCCACATTCAGCCCAAGATTCAGAAAGTGATTCAGTACTGATGAACTTTCTGGCGATCATACCGGCGCGCGGTGGCTCTAAGGGCATTCCTCGAAAGAATGTGACGATGCTCGCTGGAAAGCCACTGATCGCTTGGACAATTGAGGTCGCCCTCGCTTGTCCTCTCATTGGTAAAACGGTTGTTTCTACCGACGATGAAGAGATTGCAAACCTCGCGAGAAAACTCGGCGCTGAAGTCATCATGCGACCTGCCGAACTTGCACTTGATGTCACCCCAACACTGCCAGTCCTTGTTTATACTGAAGCAGAAGTTCGTAAAGCTGGTTTTGCTGCTGATGCCGTTGTGACTTTGCAGCCAACCTCTCCCTTGAGAACACTTCGGCATCTAACGGAAGCGCTGAACCTATATCTTGCACATCCCGAAGCCGAGAGCCTTGTGAGCGTAACTCGAGTTCCTCATCACATGGGTCCAGAAGCCCTGATGGAAATTGAGGGCGCGTGGGGCAAGCCTGTCTCTTCCTCGGCGCCTTTGCGCAGACAAGAGAAGCCTCAGCACTGGTGTCGAAACGGTGCGGCCATCTACGTAACGAAGATGGAGCGCCTTAAAGACTTTGTCTGGGGTGGTAAGACGCTAGTGTATCCGATGGATAAACTAAGTTCAGTGGACGTGGATGATAGAGATGATCTCTTGATCGCCGAGGCACTACTTCTTTTGCGGTAATTTAAGATGGTCCCAGGTCTTTTTGGCAATCGCCTCCCAGGACAGCTCCCTTTTTGCAAAATCTCTTAATTCATCACTCTCAAAACCTACTGCAAGTTTACTGAAGGCTTCTGCTAACTGCTGTGGGGTGGCGTTTTGCACTTGGCAGACGAAACGTTGCGAAAGGATATTTCTAGCTTCACCGCCAGCGATCACAACGGGAATTCCCATGGAAAGATAGTGTCTCACTTTGAGCGACTGGGCCTCTTTCATTTTTTTTGCTTCGAGGGCCAGTGGAGATACGCCTACGTCACAAGCGGCTACCACTTCATCAACATCATGATGCGAGAGCCAAGGAAGCACATGCACCCGTTCACCGATTCCCAGTTTTTTCGCTAGTTGATTCGTTTTCTCGGTCACTTCCGGAGTTTCGCTGCCAACAAGTACGACGTGCCAATTGTCGGACATGATACTCAAGGCAGCTAAGAGCTTATCGTGACCATGCCAAACGCGAGTGAAGCCGGCCATGACGATCAGTTTTTTAGTTTCAGGAAGCTGCCATTTCTTTCGGAGATCACTGATCGACGACTTCGGTTGTTCAGGGATCTCAATGCCATTTCCCGTTACTTTTATGGGCAGCATTTTCTTACTTGAAGACTGTGCACGCTGCGCGATCTCTTCAGTCACTGGAAAAATAGCTGATGCACTCTGAAGGCTCATTTTCTCTAAAAAGGGATAGAGGAGTGCCTTGAAGGGTTTTCCCTGGCTTCTCAACTCATCGGCCCAAAGGGTGTTGAGCTCGTACGCAAACCGGACGTTTAATTTTTTTAGATGGCGAGTAAAGACAAGGTAATCCAAGGGAAACGGGCGAGTGTAGACCCAGTCAGGTCTTGGGTTCTGCTGAATGAGTTTGAGGGCCGCAACACAGAAGCTCGTAATACGAGTTCTGGGAGAGTCCCCGTTGCTTTCAATTTCAACGATCTCAAAATCAACTTTTGGGAGTGGAGTCTTGCCTTTGACACAAAGTAGTCTGACCGTCACACCTGATTTTGCTGCATGCCTGCACAAGCCCAGGACGTGCTGGACATGGCCCCCGTGGGCGTTAAGTTCTGTGGGAACAGCATAGGTCACTCGCATCGATTCATTCTGACTTAAGACAGCATTTGTCGTAAATTAAATAGATATGAAAGTGCTCTGGATCATCCCTTGCAAGCCCAACAGTCCTCTCGACATGCTCTTTGCTCGTCACGGGGCCAGTGAGTACAAAAAATCGGGCATCGAGGTTATTCAGTATGATTTCACCTTGCGTCGCTCAGCGTTGGGCATCGTACGTGAGTTAGTCAAACTCAGAAAGGTTTGTCGTGCGGAGCAGATCGATTTGGTCCATGCCCAGTTTGGTTCAACCACAGCTCTCTTGGCACTCCTCAGTGGTTACTCCTATGTTGTCACATTCAGAGGCACAGATCTGAACGGTGATGTCTCCTCACCTTGGTTAGCGAATCTTTCGCGACGATTCCTTGGGCAACTTGCGAGCTTTTTTGCGCAAGAAGTGATTCTCGTTTCTGCGGGTCTCGGACACCATCTCCTGAAAAGAAAATTTAATATCATTCCAAGTGGAACCAAGACCGAACTCTTTGTTCCCATGTATGTGAATGTAGCGAAAGAGAAACTTGGTCTCGATCTCTCAACGAACTATCTGGCTTTTGCCACGGGTGGAGGTCGTAGACTCAAGCGGCAAGACCTCGCTCAAGAAGTGGTCGAGCGTTTAAGGTCGAAAGGTCATCAGGTAGCGTTGTTACCAATTTGGGATGTCCCTCATCTGGACGTACCTTACTACATCAACTCATCTGCTGCGGTTTTGCTCACCAGTGAAAGAGAAGGTTCTCCGAACATTGTCAGGGAAGCTTTGTCCTGCGGTGTTCCGGTTTGTGCATTTGAAGTTGGCGACACACGAAAATGGCTAGAGCTTGATCCGCAGTCAAAGGTCGTTGCACCCGGCGACGTCTCCGGGCTCGTGAGTGCAGTCGAAAAAGTTTTGAGCCAAAAGCCTGCACACGTGAGACGAGTCGACGTGGAGATGTTTTCAGTGGCAGGAGCCGTGTCAAGAACCGCAAAGATCTATCTCGGGTTAAAGTCTTCCCACTGAACGTTTTTTACTTGGGCGAGTGCAATCAAAGCTTCTAAGTCAGTCTGACAGTTTAAATCTCTGATGACATTTTCTGGATGTGTGAGCACGACGATACCTTGCGTCTGCGCCAATGAGATGAGTTGCTCTAGATTACTAAAGGTACTTGCGCGGTAATCTCTCTCCAGCCAGAAGATTGATTGGGGAGATGCATCCTTGTTAGCTTGGACAATAGCTTCATTGCCATAGAGAAACGGAACTCCGACCTGTTCTCCCCACTCGACATACTTCGCGGGCTCATATGGAGGATAGTGAAACCGTCCCAGCTTTCTAACGCCCGAACCATGCTTTGAGAATGAGTGAAGTTTTATGCCGGGTAACTTCGATTGCAGGGCTTGAAGTTCGCCAAGAAATTTTTCGTAAGATCTCGTGTTTTCCGCGTGAAGACCAATGGCATGGCCTTCGCGAACTAAGCGCTGTGCCAGCTCAGTTGTTGGGATAGTGCAAAGACGGAAGTAGAAGACGGCCTTAATCTTATGAGGCAAAAGCAAATCAAGAAACTGAGAGAGATGTTCAAGATAGCCAAAACGAGCAACTGGAAGCGCAGTCTCTTCGAAGAACTTGCTCGCAAGTTTTCTTATTAGGGTGTGATTTCCGTAGGGCTTATCGACATCGATTCGCAATGTGAGCATTAGCGAGTCTCTACTCTGATGCCGTATCTCCTCAGGAACATCACGAAGTTTTCAGTCTCAGCGTGCGTGCCTTCAATTGAGCTTTGGTCGAGATCGACTCGCAGTCCTTTGGGATCTCCCCAAGTGAGCCCTTCCGATTTAAATGACACCAAAAATGGTTTTGCTTCCACGTCCAATCCAAGACGCGACTTATAGACACCATACTGTTCCAGCAAATAAGAACATCTCTTGGCAAAAATTTCTTCGCTCAATTTTTGATTCACTTCGCTCTTAAGAATCTTGGCCGGTTGTCCTCCTGCAAGTGAGTGTGCAGGAACGTCTGAAATCACGGTGCTGTTCGCCGCAATAATAGACCAAGCTCCGATGGTGACTTTCGGCATGACAAAAACGCGCCAGGGGAGCCAAACATGATCTTCAATGGTGACCCGTCCATAGCTTACAGGTCCACCGTGGAGATAGTTCGACCATGCTCCATGAGTGAAAATTAAAGTATGTCCACCAATCCCGACATGATTCCCTAGGAAGATTCCTTCACCTGGCTCGAGCCAGCAGAGAGGGAAGATTCGAGAGTGGTCGCCCATTTTGAAATCGGCACCACTCATGAGTGGTGCATTGATGATCGCGCAGGGAGCGATATGTGAATGGCGTCCGAGGCTTATGGTATTGGCTTTAAGAATACTGAAACTTGAAATGGTTGTTTCGTCGCCAACATGCAATTCACGGCAAAGGATAAAGCTAAAGACACGGATTTTAGCTTTCTTGGATACGTTTTGACCGAGAAGACGGCGCGCGGCACCATTAAGAGGATGTGGAAAAAAAAAGAGTAAAAGTGCCCAAAGTTTTTGCATAATGGCTTACCAATGAAAATTATAACCATCATCGGCGCCCGCCCTCAATTCGTCAAAGCGGCGGTCGTTTCTCGTGCATTCCAGGGCAGGGCCCAGGAGATTTTGGTTCATACCGGTCAGCACCACGATGCTTCCATGAGCGATGTGTTCTTCGAAGAGATGAGCATCCCAACTCCACATTACCATCTTGGTGTTGCGGGTTTGGGTCACGGGGCCATGACTGGACGTATGCTCGAGAAGATCGAAGAGGTTCTGCTAAAAGAAAAACCCGATTGGGTGCTGGTTTATGGCGATACCAACTCGACTCTAGCCGGTGCCCTCGCGGCTGCGAAGCTCCATATTCCAGTGGCTCACGTTGAAGCAG
Organism: Chloridella minuta; assembly: GCA_032273045.1. Lineage (NCBI taxonomy): Eukaryota > Xanthophyceae > Mischococcales > Pleurochloridaceae > Chloridella > Chloridella minuta. The sequence goes on along the minus strand of JAUKPQ010100013.1, from coordinate 28,874 downwards.
GACTGCGTTCATTTAATATGCGCATGCCAGAAGAAGTGAATCGCATTCTCACGGATCGTGTCTCAAAATTGCTCTTTTGCCCATCGGATGCGGCCGTCGCGAATCTTCAGAAAGAAGGCGTGAGTGCTGGTGTCATTCGCACCGGCGATGTCATGGCCGATGCTCTTTACTTCTACCAAAAGAAAGCAGCCCTTGCGGCGAAGCTCTTTCAGACTCCGCCGGCGGGACCTTACGTATTGGCCACACTTCACCGTGCAGAAAATACCGATGATCCCGCACGATTGAAGTCCATCGTTGAGGCGCTGCAAGAAATTCATAAACGCACACCGGTCTATCTTCCTTTGCACCCGCGCACTTTAGGTAAGTTGACTCAGTTGGGGATCAAGCCCTCTTTCAATGTGCTCGAACCGGTGGGTTACTACGACATGCTCCAGCTCTTAAGTGGCTGTTCAATGGTTTTGACTGATAGCGGCGGATTGCAAAAAGAGGCCTACCTCTGCCAGAAGCCTTGCGTTACTTTCCGCGACGAAACTGAATGGGTAGAGCTCGTACAGACTGGCGTGAATAAGGTTGTCGGAACCGAGACCAACGCGATCCTGGCGGCCGTCGCTGAATTCGGTCAGCACCCGCCGACTTTCCCTCACGCGCTCTATGGAGACGGGAAAGCGGGTGAAAAGATCGTTGCTGCCATGCTAGCCTAAGCCTCCATGAAAAGAACCTTCTGGATCGTCAATCAGACTGCGGGCTCCCCGTATCACGGGATGGTTTATCGCAACTACTACATCGCTCGTGAATGGGTGAAGCAGGGTCATCGCGCTGTTATCATCTCTTCTTCATACTTTCATAACTTCACCAAGTTTCCCGAAACCAAAGGTCTCTTCACCTGCGAGATCATCGATGGCATCGAGTACTGGTGGGTGCGGATGCCTGCCTATTCCCAGTCGCGCAGCCTCGGACGTCTGGGCTCGATCTTTCTTTTTCCTCTATTGCTTTTGCTTTTCCCATTTTGGCGTTTAGCAAAGCCCGACACCATAATCGTCTCGGGACCACCCCATGTGCCGATTCTTAACGCTTGGATTTGGTCGCGCTGGCTTGGGGCGACTCTTGTTTATGAAGTGCGCGACATCTGGCCGATGACCATCCAAAAACTGGGTGGCATTAGCAAATGGCATCCGGTGATTGTGCTCTTGAGTATGTTCGAGCGTCTGGCCTACTTGGCGGCGGATAGAGTGGTCTCTGTTCTGGCACTAGCGAATCGCCATTTTGAATCTCGCGGAATGGTACCAGCAAAATTCGCTTATATTCCAAATGGTGTTGATACCAGCCAAACGGATCTGGTTGAAGGCAAAGTTTCCGCTCAGCTTGCTGAGCTAGCGACAACTAAAAAAATCGTGATCTATACCGGAAGTTTTGGCATTGCCAATAATCTCGACCAGCTTCTCGATGCCGCTCAATTGCTACAAGAGAGAAATGATATTCACTTCGTCTTCGTCGGCGATGGTCCCCATAGAGCGAAACTCGAGGCCCGCGGTGGTCAGATGAAGAACGTGACTTTCTTCGGGCCAGTCCCAAAGAAAGAGATCTCGGCCATCTTGGTGCATGCTCATATGTGTTACGTCGGCTTGATGAAATCCGATCTATTCAGCCATGGCGTCTCACCGAACAAACTCTTTGATTACATGGCCGCCAGCAAGCCTGTTATTATGGCCATCGACACTGAAGATAACATTGTCGGTAAAGCCGAATGCGGAGAGTTTGTTCCCAGCTGCACACCTGCAGATATTGCAAAAGCTATCCAGAGCTTGGCTTACAAATCAGTCGATGAGTTGAAGCGCGTTGGACTCAATGGTCGTAAGTATCTTGAAAAGAATCATACCTATTCTATTCTGGCGCAGAAGTACGTTCGTGTTGCAGAAGAAGGGAAGCGACCACTGGAAGAAGCCGCTCGTTGGGTGGCTTCGCCATTCCTCGTGGGGTTTTGGGGAGTGATGATTCTTGGTGTGATCGCGTATTTCATACTGCCGTGGCTCGCTCCACATTTATTTGTGGATGGCATGACGACATTCTTGAAAGACCCACATACGTATCATCGTCTCGCCCTCGGCGTTGCGAATGCACCCTGGAGTGAATTCACTTTCAGGCCCGATGGCCAGTTTCCTGGTGGTATACTTGGGCTGATTTACAAGCTCACATCAATTCATCGTCCTTTCATGATGCTGCCAGTGCTCGCAGCCATGGCGGGACTCACCATCCGTTCGATCGCTTCATGCTTAGATATCCTGGGTGTACGCGGCCGTTGGTGGCCGCTGGTGATTGGTATTGCCTTTACTGTCACACCGACATCTCTGTCGTGGATGCTCTATCCTCACAAAGATGCCTTCATCGTTCCGGGTGCGATTATTCTGACGTGGACACTAATGTCGGCCACACTGCGCCGGATCCGAATGCGTCACTTCGCATCGCTTGTGCTGGGCTCCCTATTAGTATTTAGCAGTAAGCCTTATTTCGCGGAACTTTTCTTCGCGGGTACTTTGCTTTCGATTCCGTTTGCTTGGGGTCAACCGGCCAGTACTCTCGGCCGCTATGGTCGCTTGGTCTTTTTTGGCTGTGCCTTGGGGATTTTTGCATTGTGCGGAATGTGGAAGAAGGGTTATTCGTCGAGTGGTGAAAGCTGGACCCAAGCAGCAACGAGACCTGGAGTCGAGCAGTCATCAGAAGTCTTGCCCCGCCATCTGGCCTTGAAAGAGACTTGGCAACCACTTCTCGGTGGAGCCCTCGTCAACAAACCTCTCTACGCACTCGCGTACTCTCGTGAGCGTTTCTTAGCTCAACGAGCTTATGGACTGACAAATTTTGTTCCTGAAATTCAGCTCAAGACAGCGATTGATGCTCTGATGTTTATCCCGCGCGCTCTCCAACTTGCGGTTTTAGAACCTCTCCCTTGGAACCCAACCGAAGGCGGCCTGGCGCGACGTTTGGTTTACTTTTCGCTTAAGTTTGAAATGCTCTTTGTGTATTTCTCTTTGCTCTGTTTGCTGCTGGCCGGTCGTAAATCATTTAGTCCGCCCGTCATGATCGCGCTTTGTCTTGCTCTGCCGTTTCTCGTGGCTCTTGGATTTGCCTCTCCTAACATCGGCACCATCAACCGCTACCGTTTCCCATTCTTGATTCTCATCAAAATCGCAGGACTTGCTGCTCTTTGGAATTCGGATCGTCTACGTTGGCCAGGACGACTTCTCATGTGGGTCGATCCTCCGGATACCGTGCGTACGAAACGCAAAATACTTTTCCTCGTTCCCGACGACATCACCTTCGTTATTCAGCGCTTAGTGATGGCCCGGGCAGCTCAGGCCGGTGGCTACGAAGTTCACGTCGCTTGCTCTGACTTAGGTCATGCGCAAAAAATTCGTGACCTCGGCTTCATCTACCATGACCTTGACTTAAATCGAGGAGGGCTGAACCCCTTTGCGGATTTTGGTCAATTCGTAAAACTCGTTTTCTTCCTCGCAAAACTTCGTCCCGACATCCTTCAGAACGTGTCGATCAAGCCCGTCATCTACGGTTCGACTGCGGGAACTATCGTAGGTCTTAAGCGCATCGTGAATCTTGTGAATGGCCTTGGTTATGCCTTCGAGCGCCAAGGACTAAAAGGTGAAGTGGTGCATTTCGTCGCGGTGAACCTCTACCGTAATGCCCTCGCTCTGCCGGGTGTTCGCGTAATTTTTCAAAACCCCGATGATCGCCATTACTTCATTGATCATCGTATGGTGGAACAGCACAAAACCATTCTCATCCGCGGTTCGGGGGTGGATATGGTGAAGTTCGCTGCCACTCCGCTGCCCCAAGATGATGTTCCGATTGTTTTATTTGTCGGACGTTTGTTGTGGAGCAAGGGCATTCAAGAGCTCGTTGATGCCGCCGCAAAATTAAGAAATGAAGGCATGCGCTTTCGTCTACTCATCGTCGGTGCACCGGATGATCGCAATCCCGAGGCTGTTCCCACGAGTGTGCTCAAGACGTGGCACGAACAGGGCCTGTTGGAATGGATGGGTCGCCAAACGGAGATGCCGCGGTTTTATCGTGAAGCGAGCATTGTCTGTTTGCCGACAAACTACCGCGAAGGCCTGCCGTTAACCCTGCTTGAAGCTGCCTCGACGGGCCGTCCTCTGGTGGCCACCGACATCCCGGGATGCCGCGAAGTCGTACGGACCGGGGTGAATGGCTTCTTGGTTCCACCTAAAAACAGCGAGGCCCTGGCCGGAGCGTTGCGCCAGCTGCTTGCTAACCCTGAACTTCGCCAGAAAATGGGCCAGGCCTCCACTCAACTCGTGGCTTCAGAGTTCTCCAGTGAACATGTTCAGCGCCAGTTGCTGGCCGTCTACGACTCACTTTTTCACAACGCTCTGCCGCAAACGACTCTCTCGCCCGTCTCTGTCTAAAAGTGTATTTTAGAGCGACATGTTGAATTACTTTCTCAGCTTTCTCACGGCCCTCGCCGTGACCCTTTTCGCCATCCCCAGCATCATTCGGGTGGCCGAAATCAAGCATCTCTTCGATGAGCCGGGAGAGCGTAAACATCATACTCGCCGTGTACCAACCTTAGGAGGCATGGCGATCTTCGCGGGCCTTCTCTTCTCGGTGACTTTCTGGACCAACCAAGCAGAAATTCTGGAGTTGCAGTACATCATCAGTGCGCTGCTGATTCTTTTCTTCTTAGGCATTAAAGACGATCTGGTTGATCTGCGTGCTTGGAAGAAACTCCTGGGCCAAGTTCTAGCGGCCATTATCCTCGCGCATTTTGCTGGCATCAGACTTACGACGTTCTTCGGTCTGTTCGGCATTCGTGATCTGCCTTTTTTCATGACTTACTTCATGACGATCTTCACCTGTGTGGTCATTACGAATGCGTTCAACTTAGTTGATGGCATCGATGGTCTCGCGGGATCATTAGGCATTATTGGTGCGGCGACGTTTGGTTTCTGGTTTTATTTCTTAGGTATGACCCAATACACGATCCTCTGTGCGGCCCTGGTTGGATCGCTGGTCGCGTTTTTGTGGTTTAACAAAACCCCCGCGCGCATCTTCATGGGTGACACTGGCTCCATGCTGATCGGTTTCATCATGGCCTTGCTGGCGATCAAGTTCATCGAAAGTATTCGTATTCTTCCGAGATCACATCCCTACAAGATTCTCTCGGTGCCGGTGTTCACCTGTGCGATTTTGGTGGTTCCGTTGTTTGATACCCTTCGCGTGTTCATCATCCGCATGTGGAATAAACGCTCGCCCTTCAGTCCTGACCGCAACCACGTTCACCATCTTTTGGTGGACCTTGGGTTGAGTCACCTTACGGCCACGGCGTGCTTGGCGCTTTTCAATGTGGCGATGATCTTTCTGATCTACTTCTTGCAAGGTGTGAAAGGGGAGCTGCTCCTCGCACTTCTCATTCTGATCCCCCTCATTCTGGTCACACTGCTCGACCGTAAAAGAGATGCTCTCAAGTGATTGAGCGCGTAGAGCAAGCGCTGCTGCAATTTTTTCTTCGCTTGCTACCGGCCCGCTGGCGTCAGCAACTTAAGCAGAGACCAGGGTTTGAAGCGGTCTTCCGCTCAATTCTTCATCTCGCCTCCGAGAAGGGGATTCGCCTCACGGTTGGCATCTTCACTTACGCACTGGTGGTTCGCCACTTAGGGCCCGTTGAGTATGGCCGCTATTCCTGGGTGCTTAACTTCATCACGATTTTCCTACCGCTTGTTCAGTACGGCCTCGACGAAACCGTCTCGCGCGATCTTGTGAAAGCAAAGGACGATCTTGCACGGACGCGCACCGTTTTGTGGGGAGCGCTGATTGTTCGGAGTTGTAATGCTCTCGTAGGCGCGCTGTTGATGATCATCGTCGTGCGCTACGTGCGCGCGGATGATCCGGGGCTCATCGTGATGGTGTCGTGGTATGGCCTCGCGTACCTCTTCCGCGCTTTTGAAGCGGGCGATCTGCTATTCCAAGCTCGCCTGGAAGTTCGCCGCCTGACTTTTTCGCGCAATCTCGCTTATGTGCTTTCGAGTGCTCTGAAAGTTATTGGTGTTTGGCTCGGCCAGGCCACGGGCTTCTTTGTTTTTCTCAGCGGACTTGAGTATTTCTTCGGTCGCCTCTTCGCCTGGTTTGCTTACCGTCGTGAATGGAAAACGCTGAGTCCTTCGATTGATGGCAGCTACATCTTCTCACTTTATCGCGAAGCCTTTCCTCAATTTGTGACTCTTGCTCTCTTTGTTTTGAATGATCGCTTGGCGGTTCTGGCGCTGGCGCGCTCAAGTGGCGATGAATCCGTGGGCCTTTATAATGCGGCATCTGGTCTTTTAGAAATTTGGAATTTCCTGCCGCTAGCAATTGCAGCATCGCTCTTTCCACCCATCGTTCGTGCCCACGGCCGTGAACCGGCGCTCTACGAATCACGCTCTCAAAGATTTTTTGATCTGATGGTGTGGTTGGGCCTGGCCCTTGCTTTGGGGATTACCTTTTTTGGTGAACTGGCGGTCAGTATCCTTTTCGGCGAAAAATTCGCTGGCACTCTGCCTGTCCTACAAGTTCTGGCGTGGTATCAACCGCTGGCATTTTTCCACATGGCCCGTATGAAATGGTTTGCTCTCGAAGGCAAATTGCCAGCGCTGGTGCTCGTGGCCGTCGCAACTGTGAGTTTGAATGCTTATCTTTTGTGGCAGTGGACCCCGGCCCTCGGAGCAAAAGGTGCGGCCTGGTCTGTGGTGATGTCCTCGCTGTGCGCCCCCTGGATTTGTGCGCTCTTTAATGAGAGTGTTAAGCGGCATATGCAAATGTTTATGAAGAGTCTTTTCCTTCCTTGGCGCCTGATCCGAGGTATCGCATGACGGGCCGTCGGCTCTTTGAGCTATTTCGTCCTGTGCTGATTGCTTTGGCGTTTTTCTGCCGAATTCTACCCGTCTCATTCCGTGCCTTTTTGTGGAGAGTCCTCGATCTCTTCCCCGGTCATCTGGGGAACGGGCTTCGTTGGGTTCTGCTCAAGTCGCTTGCTGGGTCGTGCGGCGATAATGTTTTTGTGGGCACTCACGTGCAAATCATCAGCTGGCATAATCTTCACATCGGCAAGAACGTCAGCATTCATCGTGGGTGTTACCTTGATTCCGAAGAAAGTATCCGCATTGGCGACGAAGTTTCTATCGCTCACGACTGTTCGTTCATTACGTTTGAGCACACCTGGAACGATCTCACTCAGCCGATTAAATATAATCCTACGACCAAGGCACCTATTAACATAGCTCGCGATGTTTGGTTCGGTTGCGCTGTGCGAGTTCTCTCTGGCGTCAGTGTAGGTCAACGAAGTGTTATCGCAGCGGGTTCGGTTGTGACGAAAGACGTAGCGGCGTTCACGCTCGTGGGTGGCGTCCCCGCAAAAATCTTAAAAGATCTCCCGCAGAAGTAAGGAGTCCTGAATGAGTGAGTTTGATGCGCTTTTTGAAGCTAGGGTAAAAGGTCACTACCTCGAAGAAAAAGGTGAGGATTATCACCTTATTAAGAGAAAGCTCAGCGCCGAGCTGATTCCATGGATCGCGCGACTGCGCAAAGAGAAATTTCAACACCTCATCAAACCGACAGATTCTGTGTTTGAATACGGAGGAGGGGCGGGATGGAACCTCATGGCGCTCGAGTGCCGTGAAAAATCGACGTACGATCTCTCGTCACTCAATCGCACGCTCTTCGAGAGCCATGGAATCATTTTCTATGATGAGACGTCAAAAGTTCCAGTGAAGCATTTCGACGTCATTATTTGCAACCACGTGCTTGAGCACGTTCCTTATCCTGGACTCACGCTTGCTTATCTAAGGGAGCGCCTGAAGCCCAATGGTAAACTCATTCTCGTTGTCCCCACGGAGTTCCAATTGAGTGCTTCGTACAGTGCGAGGGATCGGGAGGGGCATCTTTACACTTGGACACCGCAAACCCTAGGGAACCTCGCTCATCGTGCAGGTTTTAAAGTGCATGAGATTTCTCTTCTCACCAGAGGCTATGATCGTTTCGCGGCGGAGTTGGCCAAAAAGTTAAGAGTGGGCGAGGCTGGATACCGTGTTTTACGCAAACTGGCCCAGTGGGTGAGACCTTCGCGGGAAGTTTTTCTCGTTGCCAGCATTGATAGAGTCGAGTCCTAAAGCCGCTTCACCATCTGATCGATGAGCCAAACGTTATCTTTCTTGTGGACCGCCAGCACAAACTGGCGGGCCAGTCTTTTGCTTGAAAGCACTTCCACTTCGAAACTTGTTTGCTCTTCATCCGCCCTGGTGTGGGTCACGCGATAAGAATCAAAATCAATGACCGCTTTCCAGAGATCTTCCGTGAGATATGGGCGGATCAGGGCCTTGTCGCGCAATTGCTGCTTGAGGCGTGGGGTAAAGAACTGCCAAGCGGCGGAGATGCCGGCGTCTTTGCGAGGCATGTCGTTATTTCTCAGAGCGTACATGACCACCTGGAGTACCTGTTTGGCATCGTAGTCACTGGATGGGTAAGGGAGCGAGGTGTCGATGTCGCCTGCTATTTGTTGTGTCTGCTCGTTGGTGCGGTTCATGTAAAAGCGCACGAGCAGAAACTGTGCGGTCATCACAATCAAGAGGGTCGGAATAAGCACTTTCAGGTTCTTTTTCACTGGCATCAGTGTAAAATGGCTTCATGCCAATGCCTAGCCTCCGTGTCACCAGCATCACGACTGTTGCCGTCTTTTTCCTGCTTCTAGGAACCTTTGTTTCTATTACTGTGCAGGGCGCCTATCAGGTTCTCTTTCTTATCCCTCTGGTTTTTTATACTTGGCGCGCCAAGGGACGGAATTTTCGTCTACCGGCCAGTGCCTGGTGGATGCTAGCCTTTGCCGCTGTGGCAGCCCTTTCAATCGCTGTGAACTGGAGCGAAATCCCCAAGCCCAGCAAAAACATCGGTCGCATCAAATACTACCTCTACGCAGCCTTGGGTATTTTTCCCGTGGGTGTATGGCTCAAGCATGTCAGCGATCGCGTCAAGCGTCGCTTGCTTCGTACGCTTGCTGTTGCCGTTGCTGTAGGTGGACTGTGGTGTGCTCATCAAGTGCTCATCAACGGCGTCTGGAAGGCTAAGCCCTTCACCGAAACCATGCGCTATAGCTATGGGGTGGCGTTGGTCTTGGTGCTTTGGGGAGGACTCTTCCTTCATCGTGAAAAAATAGCATCGTGGCTTTCCTGGCGTTGGTCCGCTCTGGGAATTTTCGGATTGGTCCTCAGTACTATTTTTGTACAGGCGCGCGGTGCTCAAGGCGCGATCGTGCTCGCTGTTCCGCTGATCGTCTTTTTTTGGAATAAGAAAATTGGCCTGATCGCCATTCTCCTCGGGGCGCTCGGCATGGGGTTCCTGGGTTGGAACTATCTCTACGGCGCGAAAGATAAGAACACGATCAAGATTCTTAAGAACAGTAACAACACAGCCGATCAAACTCGACGCTCTCAGTGGCACGCGGCCTACCTTGCTGTGACTGAGAAACCTATTTTGGGTTGGGGACTAAGTAATTTCCATACCCAAGTTAAGCGCATCAAGCAGCAGTACGATCTTCCCATGAAAGATTACGACGACGCTCACGCACACAACGTACCACTAGAAATCGCTGCCGGTACAGGCCTGGTAGGATTGTTCTTCTTCCTGGGGGCCTTCTTTACGTGGATGTGGGAGTGCTGGAAAGCGGACGGACTCACTCGCGCAGTGATGATGCCATTCTTTGTCGCCATCATGTTCGAAGCGCAGTTTGAAGTGATTCTTGATGCCAACAATGCCACGTGGATTGGCTTTCTCTACGCTGTCTCGCTCGCGCGGGATAAGCGTTTTCAGCTGCCGTTTGCCTAAGACTTAAGCAACGCCTTCACGAGCTTCGCCACCTGCTTGGTATCTGGCTTAAACGACTTACGAATATCTTTAAGGCCTTCTGTCACTGCCTCTAACACTTTCACGCGAGCGTAATCTTTGTCGTCAGACGGAATCACCGTCCAGCCTGGGCAACGCTTCGCCAGCATATCGGCCGCTTTAACGTAATCGTTCCACCGTTTGCGATTGCGAACGTCTTCCTCGGTGATCTTCCAGTTTTTTCCAGGTTCTTCCAGACGAGCTTTGAATCTCTTGAGCTGTTCAGCTTTGCTTACGACGAGAAAAATCTTGATGACTACAACACCGTCGTCTTTCAGCATTTTCTCAAACAGATTAATTTCTTTATAGGCCGCTTCGAGCCTTGCAGCAGGTGCGAGTTTTTCTACTTTCTCAACCAGCACTCTTCCATACCACGAGCGATCAAACACCGTCGTGCATCCTGCATCGGGGAGCTCTTTCCAAAAACGTTGCAGGTAGTGCTGCCCTTTCTGCTGCGTCGTTGGGGCCCCAATCGGAACGACTCTCATACTCCGTGGATCGAGACCATCGGTGAGATGGCGAATGCACGTGCCTTTGCCGGCAGCGTCGAAGCCTTCGAAGACAATCACGGCACGTTTGCGTTGCGCCCACATAGCTTGCTGAGTCAGCTGCATGACTGCACGCAGTTCATCGAGCTGATCTTTGGCTTTCTTAACGGGTTTCGTTTTCTTTTTAAGCGCATTGGTAATCATAGATACCTTTTATAAACGGCATCGAAGAGTGGTGCCAGACGAGATTCCGCAGCGATTTTCGCACTCCCTGAAGAGAGAGCGCTGATACGTGTTCGCAGACTTTCATCCTGGAGGGCCCGTTCAATGAGCGCGGCAAGTTTTTTAGCTTCGGTGCGTTCCATGATGAACTCACGCGCTTCACCGTCTAGCAGCTCACTCGCGCCTACCTGTGCGGTAGAAATAATCGGCGCGCCGCAGGCCATGGCCTCCAGTTGCACGCGACCAAATTCTTCCACGCGTGCCGGGAGCACAAAGAGATCAAGGGCCCGGTAGTAATTCTCAACATCTTCACGCACAGGCATCTGCTCCACGGGAATGCCTTCGGGGGGCTTCGGGAGTTGGTCTTTGCCTACCACCCAGAAGCGCGTGCGTTCACGGAGCTCAGTTGGAAGCAACTGAAGAGCTTCAAAAAAAACATCCACGCCGCGTTTTTTAAAATTGCCGGAGGTGATGAGTCCGACAGCAAGTTCGTTTTCTTTAAGACCAAACTCCTGACGTAGACGCGCTCTCTCTGTCGCACTTACAGGAGTAAACTTTTGATCATTGTAGGCGGGATACACCACAGTGATCTCATCACCTGGGATCTTGAAGCGCTTGATGAGGTCATCGCGCATGAGATGAGAGTTCGCGATGATGTGCTTGAAGCGATGATCACGCAACTGCGGCGTGTGAATGGGCCACATTTCGGCCGTCTCTGGCAAAGGGGTTCCATGAATCAGCTCATGGGCGAGGTGGACACTGTTATGCAGACACAACACATCTTGTTGCGAGAGATCGCCGTGGCCCACTACGAGGTCGGGTTTGTGCCACTTGATCCAGAGCTGCGCCTGCCAGTCGTAAAACTTGCGACGAATCGTGCCTGTGCCAGGCCACTTGATTGTGAGGTGAGGAATCGCGCCTGCCGCTCTTACTGAGCCCTTGTTCATCAGGTCGCAGATGACATGCACTTCGTAGTCACGAGATTTGAAATAGCGAATCTGCTCAAAGGTATTCCGCATGGCCCCGGCGGCCGTCTTATGCAATTGCAGAATAGAGATGAGGACACGCTTTTGATTCAAGCTAAGCTTTCCTCTCAAACTCAACGACCATGTTGCCCGAACGCCCGATGGCTTTTTCCCAATGGAAAGAGAACACGGTGCTATCGATGGTTTTACCAATCCACAGCGCAAGCTTTTGCAATGGATTGAAATTCTTTTTGAAATGGTTTTCCCACGTCACACAGGTTAAGCGCCCCATGAGATGCAAGAATGTTCCCTTGCCCCGACCATCAAAGAGTTCGTCGTCATGAACCACTTTGGTGAGCTTGAAGCCGAACTTGCCGGCGTATTTTTGCAAAGACGCCGGCGAGAAATGATAGGTGTGGCGAGGCGTATCTTCACGGAAGGCACAGGCCCCCCAGAGACTCTGGCTGTTAGGAACTTGAAAGACAAACTTCCCACCTGGCTTCAAGATCCGAGCGATCTCAGTGAAGTAAACACTCGGAGCATGCAAATGTTCCATCACCGCCCAAGCCGTGATGACATCAAACTCACGATCTTTGAGCTCTTGGCACGGCAGGAGTGTGCGGATGAAGCGAATATTGTCGTGACCAATCCCTTGCGAGAAGTAATCCACGCCGGTCACCTTGGCCGTGGGGACTTTGCCACGAAGATGGGCCAAGAAATCACCGCGAGCACAACCAATATCTAGGACAGAGGCGTCGGTGAGCTTAGGTAAAAACGTCATTTGCAGATCATAACGACGCTTGAATTTTTCCCCATCACGGTTCTTGTGATAGTTCGCCGGATAAAACGGCGCCATGGAGTTTTGATCAGGGCGGGGGTTGAGGTACACCAAACCGCAGCCATTACACTCAACGACAGGGAAGGCATAAAGGGAAACCCAGAAGCGCGTATCGGGCTTGCGATACCGTTCGCGATAGCTGGTTTCGCCACAGAGATCACAACCCACATGTTCAAGACTAAATACCGTCATGGCACAATTTCCTTCAGTACGTTTTCGAGCGCGAGGCTTCGTTTATTAAAATCATATTCAGAGCGGATCCAGGCCGCAGCTTGCGTGGAGAAACGACGCAGGCTCTCAGAGCTCGCCGTGATCGTCTCAACGGCATCGGCCATCTTTTGTGGAGACATCAGCGTCGGTGGTCTCAGAACGCGCGTGAGTGGGTCCCATACAAACGGCGGAACTTCCGTGAAGCTCTCATCGAGTCCGCGTAAATCTTCCACCGGTTTTTCCATCGGCAAGAGAATGCCCGTTTCCCCATCACGAATGATCTCTGGATTGCCATCCATCCATCCGCCGATAACAGGGCAACCCAGTGCCTGGGCTTCTACCGCCACATTACCAAAGGGCTCACGGAGCGAGGTGTGCAAGAAAACATCGATGCGCTTAAAAAATTCACGCATGTCTTTCACGAGTCCCATGTCTTCCACATGATCACTCAAATTCCATTCATGCATGAGGGATTGAAAGAGTGCTTTCTGGCGGCCTTCGCCACCCACCACGAGTTTGTATTTCCCGGGATGGCGTTCGAGCAATTCTTTGAGAGTCATGAGGGCCAACACCCAGCCCTTGAGCGGAACAAAACGTCCGGCAAATCCCAGACGGATGATTTCCCCGCGTTCTTTGACGGGAGCAGGCGATTCCGTGAAGAGCGGATTTACGCCGTTATGTGCGATTCGAATCGGGAGCGACTCCGGGAGTCCCCAGCGACCACGGATCAGTTCAACACCTGCCGCAGAATTAGCGAGGATAGCGTGACATCTTTTGAGATGCTCACGCACGGGTTGGTCTTGCGTTGCGAGCCAGGCAGAGCCGCGCTCAAAATGAATGAGCGGAAGACCTGCAGGAAAGTGAATCGGGAAGTGCTCGAGTTTATTCCACAACACCAGCGCTCGCACACCGGTCTCTTTGACTAGGTTCGCGTGAGCTTTGGCGCGAAGAAACGATGGGAACTTAGGCAAATAGACTGGGCCCCACTTACGCAGAGAGTGGGTTTGAATGCCGGCCTCTTGCAGCTTGGGTTTAAAAAAGTCGTGGACCTTATCGGTCGACAGAAAGACGTGATGCTCAAATGTTTGGCTTGAACGGCACGCGAAATTTGTAAAAAACCGCTCCACACCGCCAACAGTGGCCAGGCTGACGAGGTGAGCGACACGAATCTTATCCATAGCGCTCTATTCTAGAAGCTGGGAGACGAAAAGAGGAGTCAAAGCTAGTTGTGTCGCAGGGCGCATGGCATGACACTTCTTCTTAAAAACGGTAGATTTCTGCTTCAACAGGAGCACCCATGAAAGTCACAATTATCGGTACTGGATACGTCGGCCTCGTCACTGGAACATGCTTTGCTGAGATGGGCCATACCGTTACTTGCGTCGACATCGACGAGAAAAAAGTCGAGCGCATGCGTGCTGGCCAGTGCCCGATCTATGAACCTGGCCTTGAGCCGATGATGAAATCCAACATCGAAGAAAAGCGCCTCACTTTCGACACGAAGTACGACTCGGTCACAAAATCACAAACCATCTTCCTCGCCGTCGGCACACCGTCATCGGACACTGGCAAAGCGGAATTGAAATATCTCTTCAGTGCTTGCGATGGCATCGCTCCTTATTTGCAAGACGGCAGTGTCGTCGTTGTGAAATCAACAGTGCCGGTGGGCACGGGCCACAAGGTTCGTGAATATCTCAAAGGCAAAACCACGAAAAAATTCTCCGTGGTAAATAACCCGGAATTCTTAAAGGAAGGCTCGGCCGTCGAAGACTTCATGAAGCCTGAACGCATCATCATCGGTGCCAGTGAAAATGAAGCGGCCCAAATCGTTGAAGAGCTCTACGAGCCGTTCAATCGCCAGGCCAAGCGCACCATCCGCATGTCGAACCTCTCTGCGGAAATGACCAAATACGCGGCCAACTGTTTCCTCGCCACCAAGATTTCTTTCATGAACGAGATCGCTCGTCTGTGTGACTCCATGGGCGCGGACGTGGAAGAAGTTCGTCATGGCATCTCGACTGACTCACGTATTGGTTCGCAGTTCCTTTATCCAGGTCCAGGTTACGGCGGTTCATGCTTCCCGAAAGACGTGAAGGCCTTGGTCTACACGGCGAAAGAGCAGGGTTTGAACTTGCAGATCGTGGAAGCTACCGAGAAAGTGAACGCCGAACAGAAGAAATACATGGTGGGCAAAGTGCTCAAGCACTTCGGCAATGATCTCAAAGGTAAAACCTTTGCACTGTGGGGCGTGGCCTTCAAAGCCAACACCGACGACATCCGCGACACACCAGCAATCGATACGGCCGTGGCCCTCGTTAAAGCAGGAGCGAAAGTGCGCTTCTATGATCCGGAAGCGGGAGATAATTTCCAGAAGCACATGAACACTTTGGAAATTCCGGTGGATGCTTTCGAGAATAAATACGATGCGCTTAACGAGGCGGATGGTTTGATCGTGCTCACCGAGTGGAAACAGTTCCGTGCGCCGGACTTCGAAGAAATCAAAAGCCGCTTAAAGCAGAAAGTTATCTTTGATGGCCGTAACCTCTACAACACTCACAAAGTGCTCGAGATGGGCTTTAAGTACTATGCGGTTGGGAAAAGAATTCCTTAGTATTTACAAGGGATTAGATAGCCATTTTCATTTTGCTAGATCGATCTAGTAAAAATACTAGGTCCACCTAGTAAAACGAATTTAGGGGCATACTCCTTGAATAAGATCATTCTTCTTTTAATGCTCTCTTGCACGACAACGAATCACACTATTGATGATTTCTTCTCCTTGCAGGATTTTTCAAATACCGAGTGTCCGCCGAAGTCGACCTGCACCATCGATAGTTGGGAGGATGCGACAGTCATTAAGTTTCGTCTTGATGGGAACGACGGCAACCTGACATTCATCAAGGATAAATTGAAAACACTGACGTTGTTGCGTCCGACGTCTGTTCTAGATGGCGTCGAATGGGAAAGGCAGATAAGAAAAAAGCTGGAAGGGAGTCTGCATCCTCTAACCAATGTGGTTAAAGGCAAAGACTTCACAAAGAAAGAAAACGTCCTCGTCTCTGAAGATAAAAAAATAACTGTTGAACTAAATGCTCAGAATGAATTTCAGATGGTCCATATCTCCAGATAAATTAGTCCTCGTCTGAAGACACTTCACCGACGAGGATCGTCTCAGTCGACACCGCTTCAATGACGTTGCCCGCCTCATCGGTCAAGACTTCCATGGCGTCACTGACCCTACGCATGGACGAGCTCGTGAATGACCAATTCTCCGTTTCTCCGCGAAGCGTGTAGGCCGGCAGTGTGAGTTGAAAATCTTGAATAAGAGCATCAAGCTGGTGCGCATTGAAGTCTGAATTATTGTTGTGCCAAAGGATGCCGCTCACTGTGACCTCATAGCCGTGGGTCTGGAAAATGATGAGCGACGTATCAACACTATGGCGTGCGAGGACGTGTCTCACTTCTTTATTCACTTCAAAGCGGGAAAGTTTAGGTTTCATAAAATAGACCTGTAAATTGCGAGCGTCTTCTCTCCCGTACGGCGATAAGAAAATTCCTGGGCCAACTTGCGAGCGCGCTGAATAAGTTCTTCTCTCAACTGACCGGCCACATACACCACATTCTCCACATGAGTCGCCAGCATGGCATGATCGCCGACTTGGGCGAGGAGTCCGGTTTCCGCATGACGGACGATTTCGGGAATCCCACCGGCCGCGGTCGCGACCACAGGCAATCCCACAGCAAAGGCATCGAGGATACTTGTGCCCAAGCCCTCTTCTTTCGACGTAATAAGAAAGGCATCCGCTGACCCAAGAAAGTCTGGCAAGTCTTTGCGGAAACCGACAAAGTGCACGTGACTCTCAAGTTTGTGCTCTTTCACCACCGCGCGGATTTCTAATTCTGATGGGCCTTCGCCACAGATCACATAGTGTAAATTGGGCTGATGATGACGAGTCGCCAGCGCCACCTTCACAAAAGTCCCGTAGTCTTTTTGCGGTGAAATCGCTGCGGTCGAAACGACCACTTGAACACCGGCCGGCAAGTTGGCCAGCGTGCGGATATCGAACTTCGGTTTCGCGGGAAACCGTTCCATGTCGATGCCCGAATAGACCGTGTGAGCAATGCTTGGATTCTTGAGATCACGCGATAGGATCTCGCGGATCTTATCCGAGACACACAGGAATCGGGCAATGGACGGATGATTGAATTTCCAGCGCGAGAAGGCGTTATCTTTGACGGGATAGTCCGTGCGCTTACTCACGATCACCGGAACACCAGCTCCCGCAAGAACCGCGAGAGTATGCCCATGGCCAGAGTGCGCATGAATCAAATCGATCTTCTTTTCCTGGACGAGTTTCTTGATTTTCCAGGCGGTGAACAAATCCCATTCACCTCGAAAGGGCATGGCGACACAAGGATAGCGCTTGGCCATCTCAGAACCGGCGCGTGCCGCGAGAAAGTTCTCAACGCCATTCTCTTTGAGTACGCCCATGAGATAGGCGATCTGCTGTTCGCCTCCTCGCCATGTCCGCTCGCTGGATAAGTGTAAAACGCGCATGATAAACCTTAGAAGTAGAGGCGGGCGCCGAAGACGGTCCCGTTCACTCGTTCATTGTCTTTCACGCCGGTGCTGATGCGTTTCGCCCGACTGAAGTCTTGGTGATAGAGCAGGTAGACGCGCAGGATGGAAAGCTCCCAGAAGGCGCCCCAGTGATAGTCTTCGCCTTCGATCTCATGAGTTTGAGAATCGGCTGAGGTCTTCACGCGGTACTGACCTTCCAGTCCCATGTGGCGAAAGATGTAGAGATTGCTAAGCACTCCGTAAAACTTATGGTCGTAGTCGCCGTAGTATTTATGCTCGTACTTCATCACGCCACCCTGGAGTGTCAGGTGCGTGGTTTGTGTGGATGAGCCGGCGAGACGGAGAAAGAGTGTGCCCTCGTCTCGCTGTGAGTACTGTTCTTTTTCTTTGATCTTGAATTGATCACGTCCGATGCCGATACCGACAGGACCGAAGAACATCTGCACGCCACCGCCGGCGACGACAAAATCTTCTTTGTTCGCATCCGTGCCGTCGCGTTTAAAGTCGTGGCCGCCACCATGAACATCCACCAACAGCTCAAAAAACGGACCGCGCTTGCGATTCCAGGAAAGCCACTGGTCTTGCGCCTGGCGTTTCTTCTTGAGATTGAACCAATCTTCAATCGTCCAGCGAGACTTAACTTTTTGTTGGTGTCTGCGCACGACAGGTTCGTAGACGCTGTCTTGCGCCAAAGCCTGAGGGGTCTGTAGAATGAGAAGAATTAGCCACAGCATCACGGATAGAATAAACCCTTTGTTGGGCCCCTGTCTGTCGTAATAAAATTGGGAAAATGGCAACATCTTACCTATGAAAAAAAATATCGTGATCGTTGGTGGGAGTCATGGAGTAGGCGAAGCGTTGGTGAAGCAGCTTCATTCTCAAGCGGAGCTTTATACTTTCTGCCGCACACCTGTGGAAGGCACTCACTATACGTCTTTTGATGTGCTGACGCAGGATTTCCCTCTCGAAACATTGCCTGAAGTTATCGATGGTCTGGTGTACTGCCCAGGGTCGATCAATCTTCGTCCCTTCCATCTTCTGAAAGACGAGGACTGGAACCAGGAATGGCAGCTCAATGTCATGGGCGCTGTGAAAGTGCTGCGAGCGCTTTATCCCCGTCTGAAAAAGTCTGATAAAGCCTCTGTGGTTTTATTCTCCACGGTCGCTGTGCAAAAAGGCATGGCCTTCCATGCGTCCATCGCCGCTTCAAAAGGTGCGCTCGAAGGAGTCACTAGATCGCTGGCCGCTGAATGGGCTCCGCAGATTCGTGTCAACGCGATTGCACCCTCGTTGCTCGATACGCCACTCGCTGCAAAGCTCACCAGTAACGCTAAGATTCGCGAGCAATCCATCGAGAAACATCCGCTCAAGCGCCTCGGAACCGCCGAGGATGTGGCCTCAGCTGCGAGCTATTTGCTCTCAATCGAGTCTTCATGGATGACAGGACAAGTACTGGCCGTGGATGGTGGGATGTCTTTATAATGGGTCTATGACCCTCAAGAAAAAAGCTGTCGTCGTTCATTCCGGTGGCATGGATTCAAGCCTGTGCCTCGCACTGGCCGTAAAAGAACACGGCGCTGCCCATGTGCTCTCACTTTCTTTTGATTACGGCCAACGCCACGGCAACGAAGTCGCCCGTGCCGCCAGCATTTCCGCTCACATGGGTGTGGATCACGCGTCTTTAGAATTGCACTGTTTGGGTGAAATCACACAGAGTGCGCTGACAAAAAATATTCCCATCACGCATTCACCTAACAGCGCTCCGAACACTCTGGTTGCTGGGCGCAATGGTTTGATGGCCCGACTGGCGGGCATTCATGCTTATGGTCTAGGAGCGTCTCAGATCTATCTCGGAGTGATGGAACTTGAAGGAGCGAACTCGGGGTACCGGGATTGTTCGCGCGCTTACATGGATCTTGTTCAAGCGGCCTTACGCCTCGATTTCGCGCAACCGCAATTCCAGATCGTGACACCACTCGTGAGCATGACAAAACTCGAGACGATGGAACTCGGATTGCAGCTTGGGGTGATTGAGTATCTCTTAGAAAATACCGTCACCTGCTATGAGGGAAAACCTCATGAAGGTTGTGGCAAATGTCCGGCATGTAAGTTGAGAAATGAGGGTGTCAGAAGTTTTGTGCAACGACACCCTGAAGTGAAATTTTCTTGGAAAACTAAAATCTAAGCTGAGGTTAAAGCTTCTTGTAACTCGGTCCAAAGCTCATCTAACTCCCGACGATACTTCTTACCTTCTTCCATCCACACATCTTTATCATCACGGCTTTCGCCGTCGGCAACCCATTCGTCGATCAACAAAAGATGGTCTTCCATTTCATCGAGCAGATCGCCCACTTCGTCGTCCTGGTCATCCACGGACATGCCTGCGAGCGTGAGGCCCATCAAAAAGAAATCACCGAGCTTTCCGACTTGCACGAGCTCATCGACCAAGTCCGCAGATTTCACATTCAGCAAAGCGGTACGGCGTTTCTCGAGATTCTTCTCGAGGTCTTTCCAGATCTTCGTCACTTCTTTTTCAATCGCCGCGCGAGCATCAGGCTTGTTGAATTTTACTGGTGACTGCGTGTCGTCCAAGAAGAGTTCTTTGAAGGCTTTGTGTAAAGGCATGGGATCATCAGCAGTCAGTGCGCCGATGCAGAAAGCTTCTACGTCCCGCGCATCCATTTCCATATCACAGCCGGAGAGAGTTTCTTGTAGTGACATATCAGACCTCTTTAATGAATTGCGCGCTAGGAAAACGAACCCGTTGGCCAAAAATGCCATTGGGACCTCGTTTGCCTACACTGATTACCATGGTGACTGCGTCTGTGCAGTTAAGATTCAAAAGTTTTTTGACTCTCTTCGAGTCGAACCCTTCCATCGGGCAGGTGTCAAAGCCATGGGCCGACATGCCCAGCATGAAATTCTCGCAGGCCAGCGCACAGCTCTTGTTCGCCCAGATACTCATTCCCGCGTGAGACGTCGGTTCGCGTGGTGTAACGGCAGCGAGGCCGCGGAAGAAAAAGATGATTTTCTTAATGTGCCCAAAAACACTCATCGGCCCCTGGGTGTACATGAAGGGCGCGAGTTTTTTGTAGTAGGCCCACGCAGAGGCGGGAATTTTTTGGCCAGCTTTCTCAGCTTCTTCAAAAGTCGTCACCATCTGACGGGCGTGTTTTTTCCAATGAGAAGGACGGGCCACGGCCACCACCAACTCAGCGGCAGTGCGAGCGGCCGGTTGATTGAAGCAATACTCTGCCAGGCTCTTTTTCTTTTCCGGATTACGAACCCAGTAGAATTCCCAGCACTGCAGGTTCGACGAGTTGGGCGCCAAGAGCGTCCACTCGAGCACTTCCCGCATCACGGCCTCGGGCACCGGGGTCGCATCGTAAACTCGCACACTTCGGCGCGCTTGAAGGATCCGAGCAAAGGCTTTCGGGTCCGTCTCAGGGGCCTTTTCTTGGTAGCCTAATTCCGGTACTTTGACGAAAATGTCGCTGGCGTCGGCCACGGAAGCTCCTGGAAATATTACACGATGCATTACATAAATGCATCCTTATGTCTGTCTCGTCATAGGATAACCCAACATGAAAAACCTGGTTTCAGTTTTTTCTCTCATTTATTACGCCTGCAAGATTTTGCTGATCGTTCTGCTATTCAATTGGTGGATGGAGGGAGCTTTTGCAAATACCTCAACCCCGCCGGTCACTTCTTCAGAGAAAAGTGTCGATGAGTTGATAGATGATCGCGAAGTCCTCAACGTTTTGGGTGACGATACCTTCGAATTCAAAGAAACCATCAATTGTGGTCAAGTCATGAGCGGGCGAGATCCTTACTTAAATCGTCGTGCAGCCGTGAGCTATTTCGTCTGCCCGGATGGGACAACGAGTTTCCCGCAACCCGACTCAACCGGCAGCGGTGGTTGGAACGGTTACTGCGGTCAGACCGCGGTCAGCAACATGACTGGCATGATGTGTAAGCGCTACTTCACACCACAAACCGTCGACACCTACGCTACCGATATCACTCCAGGTACTCTGCCGGGCACCAACGCTCGCGCGCTCAAAAAGATTTTTACTGAACGTTTCACCAACGTTCGCCAAGCCAATCCTTGTCCCACTACGGGGACCTGGAAAGTCCATTCACCATGGACCGGCCAAGGTCTGATTGACGGCGTGAAGAATGCGCTGTGGAAAGGTCCAGGCAAAGTTCTTCGTAAGCGCCATAACGGAACCACCATCACGATCTCTCCCGTTGCCGTTCTCATGGGACGTGGAGTTGATAAACTTCACTGGGTCACAGTTGTGGATTTCCGTCAGAACCTTGAAGACGATTATGGCTGTGATGTGGTGTTCAATACGTGGGGAAATCAGAAGGTCATGACGTGCGAGAATCTCGCTTCCTACGGCAACACCTTGTTGCTAGGCTTTAGCTATATTGCCTTCGATCGGTAATCCATCCAAAGCAATAGTATCAGCGTGGATGTCATAGCCATTTGGCCATGTGAGATGGCCATTTTCTAAAAAAACTTTTGCGAAAAAAACAGGATCGACCAGTGGGCGAGTCATGGGTGTTTGCTCAGTTTTTACAAATGACATGTCATACTGATAGCTACATTTGTCAGACAAAGTGCAAATGAGAGTGTGATTTCTTAGGACTTCCACGCAGATGATTTTTTTCATTGGTCTGCTCCAGGGATTTTTAAAACAGCTTCACCAAATTGTGCCAGTCGCCAGGATTGCATGAGCTCATTATGGCGAGTCTTGGTCCACTCTTCAAGTATACGACAAACAGAGAGGGGAAGCTCACCTGCAAGAAGGTGTCCATTTGATATGAGAATAGTGGCTTCAAATCCTTGATAAAACGCATGATAATGCGGAATTCCATGGTCACGATAATAGATGTAAATTTGAATCCCAAAAAATGAGCTAACTAACGGCATGTGACCTCCCTGAAAGAGTGGTCCTTATGGCCCGATTGAATCGAAGGGAGCTATTTAATGAATGGAATTACAGATGAATTTTCATTTTTTAAACGGGTCGGAGAGTTTCTCGCCGGCCTGCAAACGCCAAATCTTCACCGCACGAATAAAAATATTGTGGGAGCTCAAGAGTGAGACCACCAATCCGTGGGTACCGTCCAGAATTCCCAAACGCCAAAAGTAGTGACGCAAAAAACGCCCGAAGGGACGGAAGACAATGTAGGGCCAACCGATGCGCCGACCGGTCTTTTGAAATTTCTCGAACCGATCCATCGCACCCCAAGTCGTGTAGCGATCGGCTTTCTTGAGATAGTTGGCGAGATCCGTGTAGGTGTAGTGCAGGATCTTATTCTTCAGCTTAGAGATCGTGCCCTTGGCTTCAACCTCCGCGTGCACTTTGAGGTCTTGATAGCGGCAGTTATCGCGCTTAAAGAGACGCACAACCTTATCTGACTGCCATCCTGAGTAATCAATCCGCTTGCCCATGAAGTGGTTCACACGATGAATCCAAAACGCATCGTGGGAGGTGCCATTTTTCAACAATTCTTGGATTTCTTTTTGCAGCTCAGGCGTGCAGCGCTCATCCGCATCCATAAGAAAAATCCAAGGATGGGTGGCTTGCGGAATGGCCCAGTTTTTCTGAGAGGCGGAGTAGCCGTACTCACGTTGAATGACTCGAGCTCCGGCCGCACGGGCCAATTCGAGCGTCTTATCAGTACTTAAGGAATCTACTACGAGAATCTCATCGGCCCACTTCACGGAGGCGATCGCCTCATTGATATGGCGCTCTTCATTAAAGGTCGGGATGATGGCCGTGATTTTTTCCATGGTGTAGACTGATCCTATCTTATGACGCTTAGTGAATCAAAACCTATTCTGATCATTCAGACCGCCTTCATTGGCGACACGATTCTTGCGTCTTCATTCGCGAAGACACTCCATGATCAGTACCCCGACGCACCTTTGCATTTCTTTCTTCGCAAAGGAAATGAAGGGGTTATTAAGGGCCTGCCCTTCGTTCACAAAGTCTGGGTCTGGGACAAAGGCGAGGGCAAGGTTCGCTCGTTATGGCATTTGATTCGGGAGTTGCGACAGTACGAATTCCGGGCCGTTTTTAATATTCATCGGCATTTCAATTCAGGCCTGATCACGGCCTGCATGAAGGCTAAAGCCAAAATTGGGTTCAAGCAGAATCCGTTGTCGTTTTTTTATACGCGCAAAGTGAATCACCGTATCCCGCATACGGTGGATGGCCAGAGCTGGCATGAGGTTCAGAGAAATTTGCAACTCTTGCAGGCGTTTGATCTGGGCTTCCCGATGCCTTTTAAATTGCATGAGTTTCGTCCGGTGCTTCCGATTACCATCGCTCATCGAGACAAAGTAGCGGCCTGGAAAACTAAACCCTTTGTGGTTGTAGCTCCTGCTTCCGTTTGGTTCACCAAGCAGTGGGAAGAATCGAGTTACACGGAACTGGTGAAGCGTCTGGCGGAGAAGTACCAAGTGCTGCTGATCGGTGGGCCTGGAGATAAAGAACTCTGTCAGCGAGTTAAAGGACAAACAGAGGCCGTGAATCTCTGTGGACAACTGAACTTGTTAGAAAGTGCAGCACTGATGGAAGGAGCCGAGCGCGTGTTTGTGAATGACTCGGGTCCACTACATCTCGCGAGTGCG
The DNA here is from genome assembly GCA_032273045.1 of Chloridella minuta. Taxonomy (NCBI): domain Eukaryota; class Xanthophyceae; order Mischococcales; family Pleurochloridaceae; genus Chloridella; species Chloridella minuta. Next base: position 4,981 of record JAUKPQ010100013.1, on the reverse strand, counting down.
GTGAATGCCAAGACCACGGCTTTTTTCTGCGCCACTATTCCTCAATTTGGTTACGGGCCGCTCGCTGCGGGTGCCGTGGTGCTTGAGTCTCCTGAAAAGCTCGACTGTCGTCCGTGCGGATTGCATGGCCACACCTCTTGTCCGCAAGGACATTTTAAGTGCGCAAAGAATGTGACGGTTGAGATGGCGCTGAAGACGATCTAGCTCAACAACATTGAGAAGTCGTCTTTCGTCAGCTTACCGCTGAAGTACTCATCATCATCCTCGGCCATGAGATCCCGGAAGAGCTCGCGCTTCGCTTGTTGCAACACGAGAACTTTTTCTTCCACCGAGTTTTTCATGATCGGACGATAAACGGTGAGTTTATTTTCTTGGCCGATACGGTGAGCACGATCCACCGCCTGGCGTTCGACGGCCGGGTTCCACCATGGATCCATCAAGAAAATATAAGACGCCGCGGTTAAGTTCAAACCGAAACCACCGGCCTTGAGACTGATGAGGAAGATCTGCGCGTCGCCTTCTTGGAAGTATTCCACCATCTCAGTACGCTTTTTAATGGTCTGCGAACCATCAATGCGCGCGAACTTCCAGCCCTGCTCGCGGATCTTGTCTTGAATGATATCCAGGTACGTCGTGAACTGAGAGAACACGAGCACTTTGTGTTTCTCTTCCATCAACTGGCCCAAGTTCTCTACCAAGAAATCCACTTTCGTCGAGTTCAGCGTCGGGCCTTGTTTTTGCCACAGACAGAGCTGACGCAATTCCAGGAGTGACTTCAGCACTTCGCCGTAGCGCTTGCTGTAGGCCGGATTCACCATGGCGTTCTTCACGGACTCGAGGCGATTCTTATAGTGTTCACGTTCTGGTTCTGAGAAATCGAGGAACACGTGGTTCTCGATCTTCTCCGGCAATTCTTTCAGCACCTGTTCTTTGGTACGGCGAAGGATGAACGGCTTGACGGTGCGACGAGCGAGCAAGCGATTTTTAGCTTTTGAGCTTGAGCGCACGAGAGACAAGTCGCCCCACACACCTGGAACACACAGGTCCATGATGTTGTAGAACTCAGCGAGATCGTTTTCCACCGGCGTACCTGTGAGGCAGATGCGGAACTTCGCTTTCAGTTGACGGGCGGCATTGGCACCGAGACTGCGGATGTTCTTCAAGTGTTGAACTTCATCAAAAATAATGACGTCGAAGTCTTCGCGAGCAAAAGCTCCCAGCGATTCTTTCTTCATCAAACCGTAGCTGGTGAGGACGACCTGTACGTCAGCTGGGATTTCCCGTTCTTCGCCGTAGAAAATGCCCCACTTAAGATTCGAGAATTTCTCCAACTCGTTCTTCCAGTTGTAGAGAATCGAAACCGGGCAGATGATGATGGCTTTCTTGATCTTGCCTTCATCCATCAGCGACTGGAGCAACATGATGGCCTGGAGTGTTTTACCCAAACCCATGTCATCGGCGAGGCACGCACCAAAGCCATGATCCCAGAGGAATCTCAGCCATTGGTAGCCCGTCTCTTGGTACGGGCGCGCCAGGTCTTTGTAGCGATCAGGCAGGGGCGAAAGTGGCATCGAGTCGAGGTTCATGATGCGCTCACAGAAGAGCTCTTCTTCTTTCGTGAGTGCCCCATCAACTCCCAAGCGCTTCAACTCAAAGAGTTCGAACACGCGGGCCCGGTGCAGGGTGAGTCCGAAGCGACGCATGCCAGGGCCGGCGTCTTTCTTTTCACCCTCGAGCTTCGTGTAGCGCTTCATGAAGCGCAGGAGGTCCTTCTCTTTATCTGTGAGAAGCACGAGGCCTTTGTCGGTCAGGATATAGTTATCAGTGATCTCCGCGTTGCGAATGATCTCAAGATCTTCATCACTAATGACGAGGTCGAGTTCAAACCAGTCGAGGCGACGCTGGTTGCGCTCGAACCGAATGGCGCTCTTCCAAGTACGCACGGCCACGTCGTTGTAGAGCAGCGGGATACTCATAGAAGCTAAACGGCCATGGAGGTTCGCGACACCCTCGAGCAGCGTGTTTTTTGGGAGCTGGAAAATCAACTTGCGATCTTCCGGTGGCGAGAACACGGTTCGCCAGGCGATTTCCGTCAAACTATCCAATAGGGAGAGCATGACTTTCTTCAGCGTGTTTGTGGAGAGGGTGTAAAGCGCGCCGTTGTTCGTGTCCCAGAAGGGGATTTCTCCATCCGCGAGGAACACGTCTACCCATTCTTGCAAGCGCTGCTTCTGAGAAGCACCATGCAGATGTTTACGGTGAATGAACGTTTCGCGTTCAAAGTCTTCGATGAGGTGGCGATAAAACGCGCAGGCATCGTTCTTGGTACGGAAACTTCCACCCCAGCCACCTTCCGTGACAAACACTTTCAGAGGTTCTGGTGGAGCGACTAAACGATCAAGCTCGTCTGTGAGCAAGAGTTCGAGATTGAGAAAACTTTTACGCGTGGCGGGCATGATGCTGAAGCGCCACTGTACGGGTTGCGGAACCATCTCGCGCCACGACTTACCTTCGAGACGCAAATCTAAAGTCGGGCGATCCCGTGTCTCACGGAACAAGCGCAACCACTCATTGACCGACATCCACGGATCGCTTTGCTTCACTTTCTTAATGGCTTCCATCAATTCATTGGGAAGATCGATCGCTTCACCAGAACGCCAATTAAATAGCGTAAAGACGTCGAAGACAGAGACATCCGTGATTTCTTCGCCGGCCGCGTTCTTCCAGGAGAAGCGCGCGATGTGTTTTCCGTGAGCTGTGGCGAGTGAGCGCAAGTTTTCGTCTTCTTCCGATGGACGCAAATCAACGACGAGAGTCCCTTCCCATTTTAAAGGAGCAGGATAGGTCACGACTTTGCGATTCGTTAAAAGGTAGGTGAGTGCGCCAAAGGTAGAACTTGGTTTTGCACCCTGCAGGTACGAAGCCTGTTTGACTAACGTGCCCATGTGCACTGGAGAGACGCCTTCGCCAAAGAAGCTCGGGCCGGCGGTGGTCTGAATTTTTTGTTCAGCACCCGCGGCGTAGAATTGCTGCCAACGTAACCACAAAGCTGCTCCATGCACGCAGGTTTGGGTTTGCATCCAGATCGGGCAGTTGCACTTCGCCTGGAACAAGCCGGATTCTTTCTTCCACGTGAACTTGGTTTCGTAAGTCGTGTTGTTGTCGCCCACGATGCCAGAGACGACGAGGTGGTTATCGAGACTGCCTTTTAAGAATGACAACGACACACGGCCAAGCTCGACCAAACGTCGCGCTTGAAAGCGTACGGGCTCAGCGTAGGTCTTTTCGACCATGGCTACGACCTCGGGCATTGTGACGTTTAGATCTTCCAAAAGACATATCCTGCGCTGCGTTCAGAAAGAAAACAGTATAGCCGAAAACGGCCCATCAGGCGATGAGAAAGTCGGCGTTACCCACAGGGGTAACGCCGGATTCTACTTATATAGATGGATTAGTTATCGAGATAAGACTTGAGGAGCTTCGCGCGACTTGGATGACGCAATTTGCGCAACGCTTTCGCTTCGATCTGACGGATACGTTCACGAGTAACGAAGAAGTCTTGTCCAACTTCTTCCAACGTATGATCCGATTTCTCGCCGATACCAAAGCGCATCCGAAGAACTTTCTCTTCACGTGGAGTGAGGGTTGAAAGCACTGAACGTGTTTGCTCAGAGAGAGTGATCGACATCACCGCTTCCGCTGGAGAGATGATCTTCTTGTCTTCGATGAAATCACCGAGAGACGAGTCTTCTTCTTCACCGATCGGTGTTTCAAGTGAGATCGGTTCTTTCGAGATCTTGAAGACCTTCTTCACCTTATCAACCGAAAGCTCCATGCGATCCGCGATCTCTTCTGGAGTTGGCTCGCGGCCGAGTTCCTGAACGAGCTGGCGTGACGTACGAGCGAGTTTGTTGATTGTCTCGATCATGTGTACTGGAATACGGATGGTGCGGCCTTGGTCAGCGATCGCGCGTGTGATCGCCTGACGAATCCACCAAGTGGCATAGGTCGAGAACTTGTAACCACGACGGTATTCGAACTTATCAACGGCTTTCATCAAACCGATGTTGCCCTCTTGGATCAAGTCCAAGAATTGCAAACCGCGGTTGGTGTATTTCTTCGAGATCGAAACCACGAGACGCAAGTTGGCTTCTACCAACTGGGCTTTAGCTTTATCGGCTTTCTCTTCACCGGTGACGATGATGTTGTACACGCGCTCGATGTCTTCGAACGCCATACCAGCATCGATCACGAGGCGGCGGAGCTTACGAAGGATATCTTCCTGCGTACGAACCATTTGTTCGATCTTCGCGTCTGTGGTGTAGAGCTTACGAGCGAGTTCGCGCTTGTACGCGTCGTCCTCAAGCAAGCGGTCGTACATGACTTTGTAAGTCACGTCGTCGGTCACTTCGAGGAACTTGTAAATGCGTTCTTGCTGCTCGTAGAGCTCGCGGAACTGCAAGTAGTAGCTCTTCACTGGCTCAGTGAAGCTGTTGATGATCTTACGGTTGAAGGTCAGGTCAACGAGTTCGTTGCCGACTTTCGTCATCAGAGCTTCTTCGTCCTCATTGAACTTCTTGAGAGTGCCGTCTTCGTTGACGATAACGCCCAAGAGGTCACGAACGTGATCAACGACTTTGTAGATACGTTCACGTACTTCGATGATGTCTTTTTCAGGAGACTCGTCATCTAGACCGCGCACGAGATCTTTGGTGAATTCGTTTTGCTCTTCAGCTTGCTGTACGCGCTGCTTAAGCTTGATGATCTCTTCCAAGGCGTGTTTCGACTTAAGGCATGAAGTGACGATTTCTTTCTCGCCTTCTTCAATTTCCTTCGCGATTTTCACTTCGCCTTCGCGAGTCAACAGGGCCACGGAGCCCATTTTTTTCAAGTAGAGTTTTACTGGATCGCTGGATGAAGTGCGGAGTTCTTCTTCCTCGGCCGCGGCCAAGGGATCTTCCACCACTTCGGGTTGGACCTT
>JAUKPQ010099903.1:0-16805 GCA_032273045.1 Chloridella minuta | reverse complement strand
ATATGTAGTTTTATTTTTTTAACACACTGCTCGTACGATTACGCTACGCTAATCGTACCTACTATTATTTACATTTAATTTTAATCTAGACATGAATCAAAAATACCATCCTCTAAGCCAAATCATTCATTGGTTGACTGCGCTCCTCGTCATTATTGCTTTTGTGCTGGGGCCAGAAGATTTTGATGAAATGGATAATCCTTCACTAGACGTAGGTTTACAAACGCATGAGACATTAGGTTTGGTGGTGTTCGGTCTGACTGTTTTGCGCGTAATCTGGACATTGTTTTCTCAACGTCCAAGCGCAGTTCCTATGCCAGCTAGTATGCGTATTATTTCTAAAGTACTTCAAGGGAGCTTGTATTTACTTTTATTTACTGTGCCTTTAACAGCTATCTTGGGTACTTGGTTGGAGGGGGATGCGTTAAGTCTATTAAATAACACTATCATTACTTCGCCTTTACGTACTTCTGAAAACATCGGTGAATTTTTGTTAGAACTCCATCCCGCTCTAGCTGATGCCCTACTCATTTTGGCAGGCATCCATGCAGCTGCCGCTTTATTTCATCATTTCATACTCAAAGATTTAGTTCTTGCTACTATGCTGCCTGCATGGTTAAGTAAGAGAAGTAATGATGATTAATAAAATTGCAAAACGGTTCGTATGGATGATTTAATCGACAACTCAGCAGTAGAAGCACGCAATAAACAGCTAGCTGCCTATAAAAGCACGCTAGTCAGTGTGTTCGTCAATATTGGACTCACGATTACCCAGATCTTTACTGGCTTATATGCTGGCTCTCAGGGCTTAATCGCTGATGGTATTCATTCCTTAACGGATTTAGTCGCCGATTTTTTAGTCATACTCAGCAACCACCATAGCGGCAAAGAAGCGGATGATGATCATCACTATGGTCACCAACGTTATGAAACTGCGGCTTCTTTATTTTTAGGCGCTTCGCTATTAGTTGTTGGACTTGCTATGCTGTGGCGAGCTGGCGAAAAAATTATCGAGCCGCCACCCTTAGGCCAGATTCAAGTTGCTGCGCTCTATGTCGCTATCGCAGCTTTAGTCATCAAAGAAGTACTGTTCCGCTACATGTTGGCAGTTGCTGCCCAAGTGCGTTCTTCTATGCTGGTAGCAAATGCTTGGCATGCTCGATCAGATGCCGCCTCTTCTTTTGTGGTTGCTGTCGGTATAGTCGGCGCCTTATTAGGCTTTCCTATTTTGGACTCTGTCGGTGCTTTAGTGGTTGGCTTAATGATTGCAAGAACGGGCTGGCAATTCGGTTGGAATGCTTTACATGACTTAATGGATAGATCTGCATCCGAAGAAGAAAATCTCAAAATCCAAGAAATCATTCTGACCACTGAAGGCGTTAAAGGTTTGCACGAACTCAGAACCCGTAAGACTGGCGATATGATTTTAGTGGATGTACATATCGAAGTGGATCATGCGATTACTGTTCAACAAGGTCATGATATTGCTTTATCAGCCAGAAATAGAATTATGAAAGAATTACCTGTGTTAGATGTGATGACACATTTAGATCCTGTTTAATTTTATTTACTCGTCATCATCACATAAAAAAGCCTCAACATTTTGTTGAGGCTTTTTTCTTACATCACACTCAAGTACTACATTTCTTGAGAGAGCTGCAAACACAAATTATTTAAAACGTGCTGCTGTAGCCGCTACACGTTGACCAAATAATTTTGCGGTTTCTAAGTCACCTGGCAGCATTTCTTCTGGACTTGAATCTGAAGGTGATTGTGCCATTGCGCCACTTGATGATCCTACATAATTCACATCATTACGCTGCGCTGCTTTAGAGTTGCTTGGCATGAGACCAGTTCCAACCCAGATACCGCTGTGCTGCATAGCGAGGGTGATGAAATAATGTAGCGTTGAATGCTTATCACCATTCATGGTTGCGCTATTGGTAAAGCCAGCAAAGATTTTATCTTTCCAAGCTTGTGTAAACCAAGATTTAGAAGAAGCATCAGCAAATTTCTTGAATTGCCAAGTAACAGAACCCATATAAGTTGGGCTACCAAAAATAATGGCATCCGCTTTATTTAAAGTTTCCCAGTCGTTATCCGACAAATTTCCTTCTGCATCAATTGCAACCAATGTTGCGCCTGCTCCTGCTGCAACAGATTCAGCCATGCGCTTGGTGTGGCCGTAGCCAGAGTGATAAACAACAGCGATGTGTGACATAGACTCTCCTTAGTGAGTTTTAAAAAATTTAAGCGAATAATTTATCATAAGCGAGCAGTAAAGTTTGATGCATGGCGCTCCCTTCCATATCGATACCCAAGTCTGGCAAACCAAAGTAGCGCTCTGTGCGATTGCGTAAGGCCTCTGCCTGACGCAGCGTCTCTGCACCAAACATCAAAGTTAATGAACGACGATAATTTTCAACATCTTCGAGCTTGATGATGTTTTCTAAACAACGATAGACTAATCTACGTGCTGGTTGCATTTGCTGATAATGATGTATCCAATCACAACCTTCTAAGATCGCATCTTCATCACCAATCGCACATGCTAATAATGTTTTAAGTTCACCTATACGCAACTCTTTCCACGTCGTTCCGACTGGAATGGCTAGACCTAATATCTCCCACAGAGGTCGCTCATCATTTAAGTTAGAGGTCTGCAAATCGGCTAATAATTCTGCCGCCTCTTGATCGGAGAGTTTAGACAATCTCACTAATGCAGGACGTAGCTTATTGCCTACGCTATTGTTTTCCCATTCTAGATCTTCGACCGGATAAATCTCTGACATACCTGGTACCAGAATGCGACAACTATAAGCACCTTGCTCTTCAAAATCAGCAATATAAATATCCTTACCTTCTTCATGGATGCAGTTACATAGCCATGCATAATCTTCTGCTGTTGTATTACTAAAATTCCAATCTACAAAAGGAAAGTCTGGTGTGTCACTTAAAAAATTCCAACTAATCACACCACTAGAATCAACGAAATGAATTTCTAAATTAGAGACCGCAGTGATTTCATCCATATCAAAACCCGGCTCTGGGAAATTCTCGAGTGACTCTAATGCACGTCCTTGCAGTAATTCTGTCAGTGCACGCTCTAATGCCACTTCAAAGCGTGGATGCGCACCAAAGCTAGCAAAACAGCCTTGGTCTTTAGGATGTAGCAGCGTGACGTTCATAACGGGATAACGTCCACCCAGTGAAGCGTCTCTGACTAAAATACCGAAACCGGCTTCACGCAATCCTTTGATGCCTGCTGCGATACCGGGATAACGCGCGATCACTGCATCCGGTACTTCTGGCAGACAAAGGCCTTCACTGATGATGCGATATTTAATATGTCGCTCAAAAATTTCAGACAGTGCCTGACTACGCGCTTCCATCATGGTGTTACCTGCTGCCATACCATTACTGACATACAGATTGCCTATGATATTGACGGGTATCCAGGTCTGCGCTCCATCACGTAAGCGCTGATAAGGCAAAGCACAAATACCGCGCGCCTCGTTACCAGAATTTAAATCCACCAGCACATGATCTGGTATCTCACTATCTGGGTTATAGAAAGCATGCAGCTCAGGATTGAGCATTTCTTCTGGCCAGCTACCGTCTTGTGACAAAGGGAACCAACGCTCTTGGGGATAGTGCACAAAGGGTTTGTTGGCACGCGTGTGACCTAAATAAAAATGCGTCCAAAAATAATGTGTACCTAAGCGTTCAAAAAACTCACCGAGAGCACTGGCACGCGCTGCTAATTCGGTCGCACCTTTACCATTGGCAAATAACATATTGCATTCACGATCGCGGACGTGTACCGACCAAATGGACTCGACCGGATTCAACCAAGAGGATTCATCTAAATGAAATCCACGTGCAGCGAGTTTTTGCTGCATAGTCGCTATGGTGGATTCTAGTGACGCGTCTTTACCAAGAATAAAGCTTTCGGTTTGCATAATGGTCAGGAGATTAATTGAAGAGTTCCGCAGCATAGCGCATCTGATGGGGATCAAGCTTGCTTTTTCAAAGACTCTATTTCAGCTCTGAGCAGAGCATGACTATAAGCTTTTTAATATGACTGCATTATTTAGAAGCTGATCCCATTACAATACTCAGTATGGCAATCTATAGTTTCTAGATCAGTTTTGTATTTACGTAGTATTTTAGTAATTTAATGCTTGAATTAAGGACGACTATTTTCATGACTATTTCTATGTTTCAGGCCAGCGTGCCACGCTTGATCAATGTTTTAAATAATTTATCGCATATTCTCGACAAAGCGCAGGCACATATCGATGCGAAAAAAATTGACGCCAACGCTTTAATTCAATTTCGCCTATATCCAGATATGCTTAATTTCACCCGCCAAGTTCAAATCGCGAGTGATACCGCTAAAGGGGTTGTTGCTAGACTGGCCGGTGTAGAGATTCCTGCTTATGAAGATAATGAACAATCGATTGCCGATCTCAAAGCAAGGATAGCAAAAACCATCGCTTTCATTCAAGGCTTTAAGCCTGAACAAATCGACGGCACAGAAGATAAAGATATTATTACCAAACGCGGCGAAAAAGAAACGCACTACAAAGGTATGCAATTTTTATTAGGCCATGCGATTCCTAATGTCTATTTTCACACTACGACTGCTTATGCTATTTTGCGACACAACGGCGTTGAAGTAGGTAAGCGTGATTATCTCGGCAATCCTTAATTTGCATTGAACAGTGCGAGCTTCTCTGAATGATACGATTCAGAGAAGTATCGATTAGTTGTAAACGATGCGCTTAGCACTAAGACTGAATATGCAGCATGTTTAATTTATGAAATTGAATCAATTCATCGATCACATACAACCCAGACTGTATTCAGCAATCATCTATCTATCTGATAGCTTGCTGGATGACCCTGCTTATCTCGCTTTGATTTTTTCTTAAATTTTTTATAAGACATCATTTGTATTCATGCTGTATTTACTTAAAACCCTCATCGCAGCGATTGTTATCGTATTGACGACTGAACTCAGTAAGCGCAGCACTTCACTGGCGGCATTATTACTTGCCTTGCCTATCGTATCTGTAACTAGCTTTATTTGGATTTATATAGAAACGCAAGACAAAACAAAAATCGCAGAATTAAGCTCGCAGACATTTTGGTATGTGATTCCCTCATTACCCATGTTTTTATTATTTAGCTGGCTATTGAGACATAATGTGAACTTCTTCATTGCTTTGCTTGCCTGCTGTGCTTTAACAGCAGCTTTATTTGGTGTGGTGCGATATTTTCAAACTTAAGTATTGCAATCGATAGCATTACAATCAATCGATTCATACCATGATTATCTTTTACCTCCTTTCCACTTACACACTCTTTTTCAATAATTAAAATATGTCGACTATTCCAGCTTGTCCAATCTGTCATATGGAAAATACCTATGAAGATGGCAGTAATTACATGTGCGCAGACTGTGCACATGAATGGCCTATTAATCAGAGCGAAGATGAAAACAGTGAAGCTGATGGCATTGTGCGTGATGCGAATGGCAATCCACTCGCCGATGGTGATGCTGTGATTTTGATTAAAGATTTAAAAGTTAAAGGCACATCCACCGTATTGAAAAAAGGAACGAAAGTAAAAAGCATACGACTTGGCGCAACATCGGATGGTCATGAAGTTGATTGCAAAATGGATGCCGGTAATTTTATGTTAAAAGCATCCTTTCTTAAAAAGGCTTAATTTTTAAGTCACCTCATGAACCATATTATGTTGATGCGTAATGTAGGTAAGCTAAGCTTTATTTTATTAATGCTAGCTTGTTCATTAGCACATGCCGTTATTGAGTTACGTAATCAAGAAATTGCAGAATGCTCAGAAGGCGAAATTAAAACTTGGGAAGATAATCGCGATACAGCAGCAAAATTTTCTCCTATTGTGTTTTACTATGACCATACAGGCGCACCTGCTTGGTTTAGCGAAAAACAAGTTTCTGAACTTATAGAACGTGCAGCTAGTGCATGGTCGCAATGCGGCATACCGGCATTGGTTGTCACTAAAAATAATAAAACCAATCAATCAGCCGGCATAGTAAAAATTGATTGGGATGTCGCTGGTAGTCGCGGTAATTTTGGCTTAGCCAATCTCACGCAAAATCAGCTCTCTCTAGGATCAGCTGCTTTTCAATTACTGAATCAACGCAATCCTAAACATAATGCGTCGGAGACTTTACAAATGGTGTTGTCGCATGAAATGGGCCATTTTTACGGCATGATGGCGCACTCACGACGCTGCATTGATGTGCTGTCTTACTATCATGATGGCAAAGGCGGTCAGTGTTATTCTCGCTTCCCAGACATCATTAGAAAATTTTCTGAGTACCGCTCAACTCTTCCCACAGCTTGCGATATTCAACGCTGCAAAATCTTAAATCGCAAAGACTGAACGTATTTATAGTTTAAATTTTCAATAATGATTTAACTGGTATAGCAGCTTGCGCTAATCGCTGATTGCCTTGTAATGCTTCGATTTCTAATAAAACTATTGCACCCGCTACGATTGCATTCGCTTGTTTTACTAAATTTGCTGCTGCGATTAAGGTACCACCTGTAGCAAGCACATCATCGACAATCAGTACTCTAGATTGAGGGCGTATCAGGTTTTGCTGTATCTCTAGACTATCTGATCCATACTCCAAACCATAGCTTTCAGAATAAACTGAACCAGGTAATTTATTTGGCTTACGCGCTAATATCAATCCAGTTTTTGCGATGGGACTTAAGGCGGCAGCAAAAATAAATCCTCTAGATTCAACACCTAATAGATAATCATATTCACAAAATAAGCTAAGGTCATACAATGCTTGATTGGCGAATGAAAATGCGGCTTGATCGGCGAGTAAAGGTGAGATATCTTTAAAGCTAATGCCAGGCTTAGGAAAATCCGGCACCGTTGATAAATAATTTAATAAATTCACAATAAAATGACCCATGCATTGATTGTAATTGCTGCGCTTGAAAGCGAAATTAAAGCACATTCGCTACCTGATCATATTCCTATTGTTTATTCAGGAATAGGGAAAATCAATGCAGCGATCGCTACCTTTCAAGCGATTCAGCGCTATCAGCCACAGCTGATTATTAATTTTGGCACAGTTGGTAAAATCAATCCCACACTTTCAGGTTTGGTGACGATTAATAAAGTGATTCAACGCGACATTAGCGCTGAACCACTGGCTCCACGTGGCATCGTACCTTTATCTTCTAAGCCGAATGAATTTATAGTCAATACTGCTGGCTATGTCTGTGGCACAGGGGACAGCTTTGTGACGCAACACGATCCTTGGCTAACAGAACAAGGTGTTGATGTGGTTGACATGGAGTTATTCGCCATTGCTGCAATTTCGTTTGAACATAATGTTAAGTGGATTTCTTATAAATATATTTCTGATGCAGCCAATGAAGATTCCGCACATGAGTGGTCAAGCAAAGTACATCACGGTGAAGATTTATTTTTAGAACAATTAAAACATCATCTTTAATCAGACGTCTGGTTTGATTATGTAATTCATCATCCTAATTTCATAACTACCCATCCCTCATGCACGCACAATTGTTACGTTTTTTTATGAACATCTGGCCACCTTTTTTTGGTGCCGGTATAAAAATTCTCACGCTATCTAAAGACTATCGCTATGCAATGGTTAGGCTACGTATGGGAATTTTTAATCGAAATATAGTGGGTGTGCATTTTGGCGGCAGCTTATTTGCTATGACCGATCCTTTTTTTATGATTATGGTGCAACACAATCTTGGTAAAGAATTTGTGGTTTGGGATAGAGCTGCAAAAATAGATTTTGTTAAGCCAGGTAGAGGCAATGTGCATGCAGAATTTAGTATTAGTCAACAACAACTAGAAGATTTAAAATCCGCAGCGCAGAATGGAGCTAAAGTATTACGTGACTTTACTGTTGAAGTTAAAGATAGCAGTGGAGTAGTTGTAGCGATCATTATAAAAACGCTATATGTAAGGCAGAAGCGTAAGATATAAATAACTATTACTTATCCTAAGCTTCCAATCAGACTAATAAATTTTTAACTCTTCATACTCCGTCGCTAGTCTTAATCCACTCTACATCACCATGAATGATATTTATGCCTTACCGGATGATTTACCAGTGCCGACAGATGATGGTGCATGTGATCATTTGATTGGATTAAGACTGCCAGATTTAACTTTGCCAGCCACAGACGGCTCGAATGTGAATTTATCCAAGCACAAGGGTCGTCTGGCTGTGTATTGCTATCCCATGACTGGACGACCAGGTATTGCTCTACCCGATGGTTGGGATGCTATACCAGGTGCTAGAGGGTGCACGCCGCAAAGTTGCGCCTTTAGAGACCACTACTCTGAACTGAAACAACTGGGTTGTGAAATAGTGGGAATGAGTACGCAGTCACCTGCATATCAACATGAAATGGCAACCCGACTGCATTTGCCTTTTAAGATACTCAGCGATCAAGAGCGTTTATTTACAAAGGCACTTAGCCTACCGACCTTTGTTGTTGAAGATATGACATTAATAAAACGTCACACTTTAATCATTGATGATGGTGAAATAAAAGCTGTGCACTATCCAATTTTTCCTAGTCACAGTGATGCAACTTGGCTTATTGATTTTTTAAAATCACATCGTAGCTGAACGTGTTCAGCTACATTAGCTTATTTATTACAAACTAAACGAAACGCGCCTTTACCACCTGGGTTTTTAGAAATAGGCTGCCATTCAGCTGGCGTTCTAACCATTCCTAATTCTGTGCCTGTGCCCATAAGTCCTTTATAAGCGACAAAATACTCTAACTTCATCATCTCATCTTCACAGTCATATTCTTTACGCATTTTCATAGAGAGCATGCCGTTTTCCGCTGCTTTTTTATAATTTTCTAATTCCCATGATTTACGAAACCGTCCTGACGATATCAGTCCGTCTGTATTAACATAGACAGTGGTTCCACGAATGTTTTCAAACACTTTGACCCATTCTGCATGCGCAGTGGAAGCGAAAAAAATTAGTGCTAACGATAAAATTTTGTTTTTCATAGTATCTCTTTAATCAAAAATTTATTTTGTAGGTTATTTTTATTGTTGTGGCGCGCCAGATAAAATCCATTTTGCAAGCAATGTAGCATTGTGTTTATCTATTCCCTCATTGGCAGGATGAGCTAGCTCTCCCCATTTACCCTGCCCACCTAAGCGTATGACATCCGCTAATTTTGCTGTAATTTTTTTGCCTTTATAGCGTTGCGCCACTTGTTGCAATGAAGGACCAACAAGCGTATCAGTAAAATCATGGCAGCCTGTACAAGCATAATCTGCAAATAAGGTATTCGCCGTTGTTATGTCGTTGGGCTTTAACTGCGCCTGCGCAAGTGAGCCCCAACATAACAATGAAACTACGAATAGCTGCTTACCTGTTTTTTTCATAGCCCTCCCCATTTATAAATTGTTCATCTCAATTTACAAATAAATGGAAAGAAAAACCTGTAAGCAGATCAAATTTTACTAATTTATTCGCCTAAGCCGCGTTCTTTATCCTAAGAAGCAGAGGAATAAATAGGACTCAGATTGTTAACCATAAGGGGAATACAACAAGACAGGCAGTGAATGAAGCACCACTCAGTTTGAAATAGTGAAAAACGCAGGAAGGTCAGCCTGGTGCAACCTTCCCGCTGTACAGAATTTATTCTTCTGAACTATCGACTGCAGGCGTATTTTTTTCTGCCATAACATAGCCAGTTGGTTGGCCATCTTTGACTTTAACGATATTGCCTTGCAAGATACCGCCGCGTTTAATCTCTAACTCGGCATAGGTAATTGAACCAATGACTTTACCTACCGATTCCACGACCAAGGTCTTATTTGCAACCGTGGTGTCGGTCAAAACTCCGCCTACACGAACGTGATTGGCTGCAGTTTTACCGTTAATGCCGCCATTGTTTGTGACGTAAATCGTGTCGGCAGAAATAACGCCTTCGATTTTTCCGTCAACGGTGGCCACACCTGGCACTTTAATTGTGCCCTTCATGAACACACCTTCACCTACCATGAGCGTACCGGGAGAATTTGTATCTGCCATATTAATTTGATAACAAAGTTAGTGGGGTTAGTGCAATGATACTAGCATTAAGAGCAAAATACAGCCCTCACGCATTTTTAAAAAGTAAATTACTATTTTGACTAGTTATGCAGACAATTAAATCCACACCCCGCCTTATCTTATTTGCCGGTCACGCAGGTACCGGCAAAACCTCACTCGCAAAAAAAGCTTTGCCTTTGATAGCAGAGCGCACCGGAGAAGATTTCTTTTTCCTAGATAAAGACACGGTGTATGGCGCTTTCAGTTCCCATATGATGGGCTTACTGACGGGCGATCCTAATGATAGGGACAGCCCAACTTATTTAAAAAATATTCGTGATCAAGAATACGCAGGATTAATCGATATCGTGCGCGAAAATTTTTCACTTAACGTGAATGTGATTTTAGTTGGACCGTTTACACGCGAACTCATGGCTGGAAAATTTTTTCATCCTATTGAATTAGGATTACCGGCATCGACTACCTGTAGGATTGCATGGATAGATCTTGATAGCGAAGTAGCACGACAACGGATTGCACATAGAGCTGATGCGCGTGATGCATATAAGCTAGTGCATTGGGAGACTTACCTACAAAGACGAGTAGAGCCTCCTGTGCATCAGAATCTTTACCGCTTCAATAATTTACAACCAAGTGAAGCAGAATTCGAATCTTTACTAGCGCATCTTATTAGCTAAGTTGCGCTAGCTTGTGATATCACTGAATTTATTCGATTGCTTGATACACCAATTGTTTAATCATACGGCGGTAATACTGACGTATCGCACCAGGTGTTTGTGTCATCAAGACTGCAACTAGCTGCTCTTTAGGATCTACCCAAAAGAAAGTACCACCTAAGCCTGCCCATGCATAATCACCTTCTGAACCAGGCACACTAGCTAATCCTGCGCCTTGTCGCACCATAAAACCTAAACCAAAGGTATAGCCCTGCACACCCATTAATAATTCACCTGGTTGAATCGGTGTAGCGACCTTAGGTCCTAAATGATCAGACGTCATCAGTGCAACGGTAGTGCGTGATAAAAAACGTTTTCCATCTAAGGTACCGCCATTCAGTAGCATCTGACAAAAGCGTAAATAATCATCCGCTGTGGTTGCAATACCTGCACCACCTGAATCATTGCCAGTCGCTTTCGTCACATCAATCACAACTTGCATAGGACCACCCGTAGTCGGATCGATCTTGAGTGGCTCTGCTATGCGTGCAACTTTGGATGCTGGCACGACGAAGCTAGTATCTTTCATGCCTAAAGGCTGAATTAATTTTTCATCCAATAAAACACTCAGTGTCTTACCGCTGACTGCTTCTAATACACGACCTAATAAATCTGTCGACAAACTATATTCCCAAGTTGAACCTGGTTGCCACAACAATGGCGCTTTACCGAATGCCTCAACTTGCTGCTCTGGAGTCAGCGACATGGATTTAAAAGGTATTTCAGTTGAAAACAAACCTACCTCTTGATAGGCATTTTTCATACTTGCATAGCGCGTGAATTCTGCATACGTTAAACCTGATGTATGACGTAATAAATCATGCACTGTGATTTGACGTTGCGCTACAACTGTTGCGCCATTTGCATCTGCTGGATTTGCTAGCACTTTCATGTTGCTCAATGCTGGCAAAAATTTTGAAACAGGATCAGCGAGTTGTAGCTTTCCTTCTTCCACTAACATCATGGTTAATACCGACACCATGGGTTTCGTCATCGAATAAGCACGAAAGATGGCATCGCGTTGCAATGGCTTATTCGTCATTTTATTTTGATAGCCCGTGGTATCGGCATACACCACCACACCTTTGCGAGCAATTAGCAATACGGCACCGGGCATGCGATTAGCTTCAATCTCTGCTTGTATCACTGGCTTAATACGGGACAGTCGTGCTGGCGATAAGCCTTGTGCTTGCGGCGACCCTGTTGGCAAATCTGCTGCGCTTGCTACACATGTAATGAAAACCACTGCAGCACAAACTATTTGTCTTAATTGTTTAACGTACGACATTTTTGTCTCCCTATTTTTCTAAACCACTTTGCATTCATTATTTATTGTAGCGCTAAGCGCAAAGGATTCAACACCTCGCGCCATTGTTCAATATGCGACGAAGCTTCACCTAACATCATGCTAACTAACCATTCACCACACCACGGCGCACAAGTCATGCCGCGCGATCCATGTGCTAGCGAGGCATACAGATTGGGTGCAAGCTGACCGACAGCAGGTAATCTATCTTGTGTCACTGCACGAAACGCTACACGCCCACTTTGACAGTCATTCCTATCAAGACAAAATTCAGGCAAGAGTCTTTGTAGACGTTGAAAATTTTCTTCATCATCCGTGGTTCGCGCTTCAACACATGCATCATCTTTTTGAATAGTGGCGCCTATGGTATGTATGCCTCGAATTGCCGGTGTGATGTAACCATCTCGACAAATAATTTTATGTAATTGACGCCCCGCTATTTCTGGTAACAGCGTCAACTGTCCTCGCGCACTATCAATTGCTAAAGAAGGTGAAAATAAAGCTCCAGAAAATGCACTGGCTAAAACGACACAATCAGCTTGTCGTTCTGATCCATCGGATAAGGTAATGCATGGCTTTTGTTTTTCATCGAATTGTATTCGACTAACATGCAGACCTATTTGCACCTGAATATCAGGATGAGTTAACAAGGCTTCAATAAAAGGAATCGGTTCTATCCATCCTGCTACAGGCAAATGAAAACCGCGATCAGCAACTTTATTTGCACTAAGTTGACTCGCCTCCTCTTGCGATACTTCACTAATCCAATCAGCCGCATAGTGTGCAGTATGCTGTGCGAGTTTTTGATGACGAACCGCGTCACGTGTCATTCTGATTGCGCCACACAACGCATGAGGAACCACTTGCCCATGTTGTGATAACCATTGCACTAGCCACTGCATGCCTAGTGTGGTGAGTGTTGTAATAGGATTGTGCGCGCCACCGGGCTCAGGTCGAATAACAGCAACTGGATTACCAGAGCCACCACTGGCAATCTGCTTAGACTCTATAACAGTAACGGGAATATGTCGTTGTGCTAAGGCATAGGCCACACTTGCACCTGCAATACCAGCACCAACAACTACAACTTTTTTAGGGATGTTAACAGTATGCATACAACTACTGACAACGCCCTTCAAAAATCAAGGCAGAGGTAGGAAGCTCTAAGGTATCACTGACAGTAAGCGTTGTGGTATCTAGTCTTATGCGTCGCGTTGCTTGCTGCTCTGTTAAACCATAACAATACCAACCATTCTCCGTCGTAGAGCATTGCATGGTCTCAAGCTTTTGATTCTGTATCTGATAACGACGCTGCTCATCAACTGGATAAGTTGATTCTGCTCCCCTATGGATAAAACGCGTTTTACCCTGACATTCCCATGTCAGATCAGCAGACTGTGCGTATGAGGAAAATAAAGACAGCAAGATAAAAACTACGTGCGCTAGAGGCATGAGCTGTGACCAACATAATTTAACTATGCCCTACTTTACCACTGCGCACCTAGTTTTCAATGGGGACTAATAAAACACACTGATTTCTTAACTAATTAATAAATTAACGCTGCGCCAACCATTGATTAAATTCTTCTATATCTGTAACTCGCAAACCACCTGAGCGCATACGTAAACCCATTAAGTCACGCAAAAAATCATAACGCGCTTTTGCTAAATCTAATCTCGCTTTAAATAACCTACGGCGCGCATCTAATACATCAATCACCGTAACCACACCTAAATCAAATCCTACTTCTTGTGCTGTGACAGATTGCTGCATCGCGTTGACTTGATTAGTAGTGGATTCAATCCGCGCGTGATTAGCTATAGCGCTAGCAAATAACAATCGTATATCACGCTCTACAGTGCGGCGAGTGGCTTCGAGTTGCTGTTGTGCGATGTTTAATTGCGCTATTGCAGAAGTCATGGTCGCATTCACACGTCCGCCTTCATAAATCGGAATCCGCAATTCCAGTCCGACCACATTCACACCAAATTCACGGCGCGGTAAATTATCAATATCTTGATTAGATTCATTTCTTTGCATCAAAAAAGAGAGTTGAGGATAATGTTCAGCGCGCGCACTAGATAATGTACTGCGACTGACTTTTACTGCTTCAGTGCGAGCAAGAATATCTGGATTGCCGTCTAAGGCAGAACGCACCCAATAATTTTCATCATAAGGTACTACTGGAAAATTTGATCTTGTCAGTACAGCTAATTCACCAGGATCACGACCACTTAACTCGCGCAATTTAATTCTTGCAGCATCGGCTTTATTAGCCACATCAATTTGTCGAGTTTCTAATTGCTGTAGATAGGCTGTGGCTTCAGATAAGTCCGTTACTTTCGCCATCTGCATTTGGAACATCGCTAATAGACGCGCTACCTGCTGCGTTGCCACTTCTTTTTCACCCCACAACTGCTCCATCTCATCATCAGACTGTAATCCTTCAAGATAAGAATCAATCAGCTGGGCTGTTAACTGCATACGTGCGAGATGTGCTTCACTCTCTGCTTGTTTAGCGGCATAACGTGCACTATCAAATCGGTAGTAAGAAGCCAAATCAAGAATCGCCTGTCTGGCACTAAGATTTGCTCGCTGACCGTAATAATCAGAAAGCCGTCCTGCTTCATTGGCATAATTTTTTGAACCAGACACTTGTAAATTCACTTGTGGATAGAGTCGACTGACAGCAATATCAGCATCGGCTTTTGCGCGTTCAATTCCCAGTTCGCGTATTTTTAAAGTGGGATTGTCTTGCATCGCTGATTTATACAGACTCAGTAAATCATCAGCATTAACCATTGGTGTTGCTAGGGATGTGAAAAACATCAACACGATACCAGCTTGTGAGGTGATTAAATTTTTCATCTCAATCCTCCCTCAGTGATCGCACTAATAAATCTGAAAACGGTGCTGTCATATAACGCCAGAAGGTACGTGTACCAGTCTTAATGAATACATCAGCTGGCATACCAGGCACTAATTCGAGTTTTAAATTAGCGAGATCGCGTAGACCTTTGGGTGTCACCATCACGCGCGCTAAGTAATAGGGATGTCTATCTTGTGATGTTTCATCGATTAATCGATCTGCTGAAACCATCACTAGCTTGCCTTCTATCTTAGGCATCTCGCGTTGTCGGAATGCAGAGAACCGCACTTCGGCTGTTTGACCGACTATGATTTGATCAATGTCTTGCGGCATTAAGCGCACTTCAACCATGAGCTGCTCATTCGCAGGCACAATATTTAAAACATGTTGTCCTGGTCTGATGACTTCGCCAGGAGTATGGACTGCCAATTCCAACACCATGCCATCATCTGGCGCCACAATCGTCGTGCGTTTTACGGTATCGCTAAAGGCACGATTTCTTTCATTTAAACTAAATAATTGCGACTGCACTTCAGCTAATTCTTTTGCTACCTCGCGTTGAAATTCTTGTTCTATTCGAAGTATTTTTAATTCAGCTGATCCTATCTCCATTTCGGTTGACGACATATCTGACTCTAGGGAAGCGCGTTGACCTTCGTTCTGCGCCAGATTGCGCTCCATCTCACGTACACGCTGCATTTCTGCATAACCTTGACTCGCTAAGATTTGTAAATCACCACGTTCTTTTTCAAATGAACGTACTAATTTTTCACGCATGGATTTTTGTTCATTCAATCCAATTAATTTTTGTTTTAATTGCTCTATCTGTCTGCGATACAACATGATCTCGCCATCCATGGCTCGCTTACGAACTTGGAATGTTTGATCTTGTAGTCGCATTGCTTCTGCAGCACGAGCATCATTTTTTCTTGCTGTTAAAGCATTGGGATAAGTGATGCGGCTCTTACCATCACGTTGAGCAGTTAATCTAGCTTCTTGTGCTAATGAGAGTAACCACTGTGCTTGCACTTGCTCTAATTGCGAGCGAGGTTGTACATCCTCTAAGGTCAATAGCACTTCTCCTTTATGCACATGCTGACCTTCTTTTACATTCACTTCGCGCACGATGCCGCCTTCAAGATGTGAAATAGGCTTACGATAATTTTCTACAATTACTAAACCCGATCCAATTGCAGCACTATCGAGTGGCGCTAACACTGACCACACACCCAAACCACCAAACAGTAACAACACAGCGACTAGTCCACCGATGCGTAATAATTTTTCTTGTCGTTCGATTTTTTTCGGCAGCACATCACTCGTCAAGACGGTGACGACCTCTGGCTTATTCGACTTAAATGCGTGCAGGTTGTTCATGCGAACACCTCATTTCCTCTAATGGGATGGACACCAGCCCCCTTATTTTTTTGACTTAAAGCGAGTGCAACTTGATCACGTGTGCCGTATAAGGAGAGTTTTCCATCCACCATGACTAAGACGCGATCCATTTGCTCCAAAATATTATGTCTATGTGTGACGATGATGACTGTGCTGCCTATCTGCCGTAGTTCAGTTAATGCTTTTAACAGCGCTGCATTACCTGCCTCATCTAAATTTGAATTTGGCTCATCTAAGATCACTACCTTTGGATCACCATATAAAGCACGCGCTAAGGCGACACGCTGCCGCTGTCCTGCTGATAATGTGAAGTGTCCTTCGAGTTTGGATTCATATCCATTCGGCAGTGCAAGTATCATTTCATG
>JAUKPQ010099792.1:0-16814 GCA_032273045.1 Chloridella minuta | reverse complement strand
CATAGCTCTACCGGCCTAGCTTCAGCGTCTACAACGGTTGCTCGCATAGTTTGGGCCGGTATGTGGTAGATAAAATCTACGTTCTTTTTTAAATCCCTTCCTACCTCTAAATAGCCGTGCCCGAAAGTGTTATAGTCGCGGTCTAACTTACCCATCACCTCGCAAATAGACTCATCTGGGTTGCACCTATCCAGTAGGTCGGATAGCGCTGATTTTTCTTTAGTAGCCTCGGCAGAATCCTGTCCATTGTCTGGACCGATATATTCAAGCGTGTAGCCAAATCCACTAACGTTTGACACCATGGCGTCTATGCAGGAGGAAAGAGTGACATCCTCTAAAGTTATCTTAGCCAGTTCCTCTAAGGAAAAGTCAGGCTCTATGATACGAACAGGAGAGGCATCCCCGCCGCGTGTATAGAAATGGCTGAATGGATCAGGGGTTTGTGTGCTAGCTAGGTCAGAAGCTTGCTTAAGCAGTGGGGCATATGTGTCATTAGCACACCTATCAACTCGTAATGATCTGTAGCTATTAGCCGCTTCATTAGCCTTATCTTTAAGAACGTTACCCATTTCCAGGTAACGATTACGCACGTTAGACGTTGGTGATGTAGTGATCGCTGCGGACATTCGCCACACTACTACAATTGAAATCAATTTCAACTAATTAATACGCTCTGTTAATACTGTAGCTGTATAATTTTCGCTGGCAGCTAAAAAGGCACATGGAGTATTGCTATACATTTCTCCGGTATGGTTATAATATTTGAAGCTCACGGAGTAGACCGGAATAGATAAAAGGCAAGATAGGGTATCCAGGCTGTTCAGTCTATGCAACTCAAACTGCTTATATTCACACATCAAGTAATGGTGTCTACCGTCAAACATAAACACCCAGTCAGTGACTCCTAAAGCCTCTAGCAGTTTGTCAATGTAATCACTGTTAAATGACTCTCCTTCATTTGCATTACGAGAAGCTACCGCTATCCTACCATACCTACCGTATCCTTTAATAACGCCTAGCATCAATTCAGAGTAGCCACCCTGCTTATACTTAACCTCCACCTCCAGCTGACCTAAGGTATTTCCGGTCCCAATAAACTTAGTCCAATATTGACTTAGGAATATACTTTCGGCTTCCAGGTCCTTGTGTATCTTGCGGATAGGCGGCAACGGAGTAACCCACCTAGGACCAGGCGTGTAGATGGGTATAAACGAGTTGATCATAAATGAGTTAGTGGAATATGGTGCTTTACCTTTCTTGCCCAAGAACATAGCCTGTCTGCCCGCTCATTTTGAGGTATTCCTGAGTGCCCTTTTACCTGCCTAATAAGGACTGGCCTGCGCCTTTCATGGTGAGCTATTAAATCCAATCCCTCAGCTATCTCATCTCTATTTTTAATAGGGAATCCTTGGCTGTTTATCCAACCATTACTCTTCCAGCCCCTACCCCATAGCACGAAGCATGATCTAGCATAAGACGAGTCCGTATGTATAATCAATGGGTGAGTTGACACTTGGATAGTCCTTAGCACCATAACTATAGCGGTAAGCTCCGCCTTATTCACCTTAGCGCCAGGAAGATATCCGGCACTTTCCCACCTACCCCCATCAAACTCTGCTACGTAAGCCCAGCTCCCGTCCCATAACGTAGACCCGTCACCATCCTCTCCTACCTTGGCGGAACTGCCGTCAGTCCATACTTTTACGCACATCTCTAGCTCGGATATATCTGGCAGAACTATGGCCATACCTAAAATCGAGTTAGTAAGTTACTTTGGTAACTATTCCTCTACCATCTTTAACGGTCGTCCTGAGCGCTCCATTATTGTAATGGTAAGTAGGCCCAACCCCATCCCTACTACGTAAATCTATTTTAAAATTGTTGCGTGCGCTACCAGAATTGTGCATAGTTGAATCCTGGTTGGATTGGATAGGGGCCAGGTTGGCCATGACGGTTCCGCTACCGTTAGGCTGGCCTGGCCCTGATTTATTTTTTATGTGAGCCAAAAAGGCAGAGAAATACAGTGCGACGGAAACCGCCGTGACTAGTTTAATGTGCATAGGATACTATAACACAATAAGTAAGTTTTGCAAACGGTTTTTGAAATTGATTTCAATAAGTTACGTGGAAATGAAAACTCGGTTGCTTGGCGTTAAAAGCATACTCTTGACCTGTTAGAGTGACGCTTATTTTGTGCCGTATAGAGAATGCTTTCAAATCCAACTGGCTTTTACCCGGACTATTAGGGCTTCCAAACTCAAGCGAGTAAACCGGCAATTTATTGACTAGCCATGGCCTAAATACGCTAACAGATTTAGTAGCTCTAACTGCGTCGGCTGAGGCTGCATCTGTATCCCACGATGACTGGTAAGAACTAACTAGTCTCTCTATAGACTTGTCTACGTATAGGCAAACACCTAACCCTAGTGACTTAGCCTTCCGCACCACCCTATCAACATAATAATCTGAGGCACCTGGCCCGAAGGATAACTCTGCATACCTCCAATTGGCGTAGGCTATCTGCTCAAGCTTATGGTCTGCAATCATAGCATGATCCTCGGTAACCATCCCAGGAAGGCTAGCACATGGAAAGTAAGCCACTGGAGTTTTTCCAACTGATTTCAACTTATCCTTCAGTGCGTTGGCCGCATGGTGCCGGTAGTCAACTAAGAAAATATCGCACTCATTTATAGACTTACTCAGAGCAGCTATATTATCAATTCCTGATAACCACATACTGCCAAACCTGGTGGCAGAGAATGAAGCCTGCTCTCGCGTTAGAACTACTCTCCTGAGTGGTATAAACTTTGCCTTGTTTGGAAATCTCATGTTGGATGGTATCTATCTATACATAAAACCGGCCACACCCACTCGAAACAGAGCAAGCATGGCCGGATACAAACCGGTCGGCAGCTGGTTAGGCCCGGACCCAGGTGTTGGCAGCTACCTTTCGCATAGTAGCTACCGAGTTAGCTGCTAAGGTAGTTGGAGCGCCCTGGATAGTGGTAGCCCCGTTGATCGTCAATGAGGTTAGGGTCTGCGTAGTGAAGATACTTCGTTCTTCTCCAATAACGCTATTAGCCTCGGTTGGCAGAGTAACTGTAAGGGCAGCTAGCGTTCCAGCGGGAGTCAGGTAGAGCGTTCCGCTCATAGAGCTATCTGTCATGACAACAGTTGTTCCAGTGAGTGGGGTAGCCGCCTGCACAACGTGGGCGTGAGAGGCAGCCCGTAGTGTGGATAGGGCTACTTGAACCTGAACCGCATTACGGGTTAGCGTAATGAAGGTGTCATCAGGGAGGCTGAGTAGGTCAGCGTAGGTAATATCTGCGGCTATGGAGGACATAAGTTAGTGGGAGGTGATGAGTTAGGGCAGGAGTTGAAATCAATTTCAATTATCGGGAGACGATTTTACTAAACATACTAGCAAGGCTAGACCCAAGTTGATAAATAAACGGAACCCTAGTTGCTCCGTCGATGAATAAGGCTATGGCCATCTTAGAACCCTGGATATCTGCTCCTACTGGGAACCTTAGGTAGGTATCTGGCTCTAATACCCTATTAACAAGGTCATACCTACTGTTGCGCTGGGTGCCGTTTACGTTCAAATAGAGGTAGTTTCCGTTTTGGGTTGCTGAATTATACACCCCAGTAGTTCCAGTGCTAAAAAGTTGGGATAAGTTTCGGTAAGCGATAGCGTTAGACCAAGATCCGGTAGCCGCCGCCGCAATGTCTAATACGTCAATGGCTGTAGTGTTCCCTCCCCGAATAAAGGTTATAAAGCTGTGTCTGTGGTTGCCGGTAGTGTCATAGGGGACTCCAAACGCTTGGGTGGCTACCGAGCCACCGCTCGCATTAGCCACAGGAGCCGCCCATGTGGTAGTATCCCATAAGCCAGTTCCAATGTTATACGTATAAAGAGCGGTAGTTCCTGAGCTTCTTAAGAGTATCTGATCGTCAAAGTTCTCAATAACAAATTTGGCCGTAGATGAAGGGGTCACTGCCCAAGCAGAGTATAGCGTAAACGTCCCGGTTGCCCCGGAGGTGTGCGTAGAAATCCTACGGCGCTGACCAACCGCAGTAGGCGTTGCGGTATCTTCAACAATGCGAACTTGAAAGTTTCGATACTCATCTGCCTTTAGTGCGAGCATACCAGCACCTTGAATTGTAGTAGAAGTTGTTGCAGTAGCAATAATGCAGTTAGACAAACCACCATTAAAAGTCCCTGCGCCTGATATGAACCCAGTCCCCGGAAGCCTAGTGTTTGGAACGTAGACTTCAGATAGCGCAACAAAGGCTGAGTCAGTGCCGACAGTCGTCGGTAGGTTAACGACAGATAGGTTACTACTATAAGACCCTGTGGCTATATCATAGTATTTAAACTGGCCTGGCGTAAGTGCTCCTCCATTAAGCATGAATAGTCTACCACTCAGGAGTTCGTAGGTATCACCTCCTGCTGCCAGAGGAGTGAACGATAAGGCAGAGCTAAGCGTAATAACAGGATTCACGCCTCCCGTATTAGCTATAATAGTTCTCTCCTCAGTTCTTCCAGAGGATAATGCTCCAGATCCTATAATACGGATAGTATAGCCAACGCCGTCCCCTCGGTTTGCCAGTTGGTTAACGCCTACTGCGGCTGGGAGTGCGGTGCCTAGGGTTATGGTTGTAGTAGTGCCAGACGCGGCAAGGGTTCCCCTAGGTCCTTGAGAGGGGTGGAGCACTATTGCTGTGCCAGCCCCGAAGGTTCCGGCCAAGGCTGGGGTAGTTAACGGTAGCCAGTCACCCTGGAGCGGATTGTATATATCTAGCAGTGCCGCAGTGCGTAAGAAGTATAAAAACGGACTGCCTAATACGCTATTACCTAGGTCGGAGCATAGACAGCTTCCTGCGGCGGTAACTCCCATGGCAGGAGCCTCTGGACGCCATAGGGGTTGGTCAATTAAATCCTTAAAAGCGAGAGTCGTGGGCATAAAATATTACGGTGATGGTTAGGTGATTAAGAGATACGTCCGCGTAGTGCATCAGCCCATTGCATATACATAATGTCACTGACAAAACTATTAGCACTACTACTACCAAAGTTAGCGAGGTTAGTAACCGCTCCAACAGTAGTAACCGCAGATAATGTCTGAGCGCCGCCGTTAGGATCTAGTAGCACTCTGAGTCTACCCGTTAGCGGGTCCGCTGCCATAGGATTAGCAATAGCTTTGAGGGCACTCAGGACAGCCGTCAAGATCCCCTCAGAAGCCGGAACGTCATTAACACCTATGACGCCAGACTGGATAGTAACTCTAGCATTGAAATCGGTCGCCATTCCGTAAATAGCATTCATAGCCATTGCCCCCTCTAGGGTAAACCGATTCTGAGGAGTAACTAGTTCACCTTCCCCTCCTACTAAGTCAGTCCCGTCTACGCCGTCATACTGGATGCGCAGTCCAGCATTTTCAGAACTGATAGACACCCACCTAGGAGACGTGCTAGCAGCAAGTAGCAACGTTGGAGTTTGTGTGACTGTGATGGTTTGCATAACTTATGAACACTATCCACCTTCCTAAAGATAACTCAAGAGAAAATTTGAAATTGATTTCAACTAATATTTATTAGCCCCGAACTCTGTCATAAGAGTATTCTGCAAAGTAGCTAAAGTTGAGCATTGCGCTGGGGTTAAACCAACTCCCGCAGTGTAAAGAGTCAAGCGCTCGTTACTCGGAGCTGACAATACCCCAGAGGTGTTTGAACCAAACAAGTATAAACCTAAGGCAGGCAACGCACCAGAAGTAGACCTTACGTGTATCTGTGATCCGTTGCTAAAACCATACGTATTCCCAGAGATAATACTACCTAGAGTTGAACCCGTCCTAAGTCCGTTATTACCGCCTGCTAAATTCCCTAAGCTAAAATCACTGCTATCGCTGGAATTGGCACTCCTGATAAAACAAGCTTGAGAGGAACTAATGTAAGTTCCGATAGAACACCTATTACCCGCTGTGGCTGCGACAGTGGTGTAGGCAGAGAGATGAATGCTAGCTACAGAACCCACGGTGGTAGCTACGGCTCCGGTAGAGAGATATTTTGTGGTGCCATTGCCTAGTAAACCAGCCGCCGCGCCGGACGTAGTATAATCCCCCGTGACGAAGTTGTTATTTACTAAAGACCCACTTCCTTTCAGCTTGACTAATATGCCAGAAAATGACTGGTCTATGAATAACCCGTGATCTACTACCAACGGCCATAAACCGGAAGCTTTAAGACCAGCTATATACCTATTTACAGCTATTCTACCGCTACTGCTATAACCGCCGCCAGCAGTCACGCAGGCGTCAAAATAGGCGCTTGCATCGGGGTCTAACCGCCTCTTTGAAGAGGCTATGGAGGCTATACGCATATTAAACTACAATCCAAGTGTCTGTTAGTAATTTCTTGAGCATGAACACCCCATCCGTTGGAACTAGTGATAGCGCCCCTGCGTTTCTTAAAGTAACTCCCGCGATGGAAGCAGTAGGGACGCCAGCGGTAGTTCCACGAATAAAGGAAGCTTCAAAACCAATCGGCAGTGCCAATGTGGCATTTGTTGGGACAGTTATCACGCAGCCAGCGGCATTGGTAAGATCCGTCAGGAATCCTCCGTCCGCCAATACCAGCGAATGTGCTGTAGTGGCGTCCGTCTGAAAGCCATTACCCACGGGGGAACCATTTAGATTTAAAGCTGTAAAAGTTGCTGCGGCTGCCGATATATTGGCGTCTGCCGTATCGTCCGCTAAACGGAAGCTAATGGCTGCGCCAGTGCGTTTAATCTGTGGAAAACTTGAGGTGCTGCCTCCAAGCTGAATATTGCCACTAATTAACATTGATCCGGCGACAGTGACAAACCCATTGCTAGCAATAGTTACTCGGGTGGTTCCAGATGTTATAAATTCCAACGCTCTAGCTGTCCCTGTCCCTAAGTGTTCCGTCCCGATTCGTAATACGTTAGATGTAAATCCAAAAGTTGCACGCTCGTAGTTGCTGGCGTCTGTGTAAGTATTATATGCCCGGTATCTCTGTGCTATACTAGTAGAGACCTGGTCTACAGATCCTGCCTCATTAAGTAAGTTAATAAAATATACGCCATTGCCTAATCCAAGCCTTTTACCAGTAACTAAATTAATATCGTTAGCTGAGTTAATCCCGTTTGAGGCCGTAATAACCCCGCTGGCAGTAATTCCAGTAAACGTAGGGCTGTCAGTGGTAGCTAGCCCAAGGGTCGCTCTGGTAACTAATGGATTAAAGGCCCCAGTCCCAAACGCCCCGCCCGCCGCGCTCGTGAGGCTGCTGGCAGTAACGCCGCTAGCTAAGGTAGTCCCAGAAAGCGCAGCAGCTCCAAATGCCGCAGGGGTAATAGATGTCACTATCCCTTTGGCGTTTACTGTTACAACAGGAACTACGCTAGAACTTCCATAGGTGCCAGCAGTTACCCCACTGTTTATTAGGGTATTAATAGGCGTTCGGCAACTCCATTTATTAGAGCCGTTACTGACCAGCACGACACTGGCGTAAGGCTCAGTTATAGACAGACTGGAGGCACCGTTGATTGTTTGACCGCTAAGGCTAGCATCAAGAACGGCTGGGTTAGCTGACGATATTCCTCCAACAGTGTCAACGAAAGTAATAGTCTGTCCCGCAGGATACAGGCTAGCGGAGGGCAGCCAGTAAGTCGTAGCTCCAGTAAGGGTAGCAGTCAGTAGGACAACCCTGCGGTTGTTAATGATAACGGTATTAGTTGCTCCGACGGAGTGATTCAGCACAACGGGATCTGCCGGGTAGAACGCTGTCTGGCTAGCACCTCCTGCTGAAAAAAAGAATAGGCCAGAGCTGTTGAGGGTTCCCCTGTTATCTGGCAGGGCATAAACCGAGGTAACGCTTGGAGTTATTATCTGGACAGGGTTTAGAATGGTAACATCACTGCCCTCTGAGTCTGACCCGGTCAACGTAATGCTAACCGTATCTCCCCCGTCAGTGCTCTCTATATCCATTCTAGCCCGGCTGCCTGGGGCGTCATTAGGCCCATAGGGCTCAAAATGTATCTGGTTAGGTCCTGCAATGAGATACCTCTCGTCGGTTGCATCCCTAAAATCTAACCCGTTCCAACCTAAGCTTATGAGGCCAGGACCAACCACAGGACTGCTAACGTCTAGAGCAGGCCCTGCTATCTCTATCCCGTTCCCAGAATAAGTAAACGTATTTCGCGTGTCTGGGTCAAAGGCTACTAAGGGTGGATCATCGGCTACTAGGCTGGCATTATGCGCCACTAACCGTAAACGATAAGTTTTTAAGGTTTGAACCTCGCCATCGCTCGTCGATGTGTAGATAACTATCCAGTAGTCTTTATAGGCAGCGCCACCGAGGGGCTGTTTTAGCTGGCTATCGCTAAATGCAAGACTCCATGGTCCAGGTCCTGTTGGTGTAACCACTACGCTGGACGCTTTTACCCCCGTAGTGTCCGTAGGGGATTGCCTAATTTCTCCCCATAGTCTATCTTCTCCGGCTATAGGATAGGCTGCGGTGGCAGATACCCGTAACGTCAATGGGTTAGCTACATAATGCTGTAGATAGCCATACTCTGGATTAGGAGACGGAATGACATTAACTACTACCGGAATCATAGACCTACACTATGACTGAATTGCTTAGCAGTCAACTTGAAATCAATTTCAACTATGCGTAATGCTTACAGCGTCCCCGCCTATACATGAAAGGTATGGACCTACGTAGGCCCTAGCCCCCTCAGGGGTCTGATGAGTATACATGTCCAACGGCTTTTCTATCTTTCTGCTTAGGGTCAACAGCTTAGCCGCTCCTTTTCGACTAACGCCATAACAAGAGGTGCATAACGGTATTCTAGTTGCGTGACGGACTAGCTTGCCAGGGTTCTCGTCGCTGTAGATAGGTTGGTCATGCTCCCACGTAAATGGGACGCGTAGCCATACCCAGTCCCAGTCAGTAAATACCATATTTAACTCGTCGAACGTAGCGTCAAAATCCTCTCGGGTTGCACTATCACAAAAGTAAATATCATCTTCCAGAATGAGAGCATGAGAGTAGCTTGTCTGTAAAAAAGCTAACAAAGCTTGGTGGTGAGCTAACGCGCAAGCCAAGTCTCCCCTACGTAGATTAACCCTAAGAAGCTCCTCGTTACTAACCCCAGTTCTTATATTAAATGTCAGGGAGTCCTTATGTATTCCTGGAACGAGTATAGGTCCTCTACCAAATACTTTTCTCACCTGCTTTTCGGCGCTGGCAACTCTTGGGTTGTCACCCTCGCAGGCTATAACGTAAATTGGGAAAGCCATAGTTAGATTAACTTACGAACCCAGTCAGGCATATCGGCCAGTAGTTGCTCAAGAAAAACGGCACCACCAGACTCTCCGGCATAGAAGTTACGCAACTGCTTCCATCCCTTAAAGTTCCCGTAGCGGTTAGACCCTCCCATGGCCTGTGCTACATGCTCGAACGGCGACCAGTGGCCGGATGAGGATAGCCTTGCCACTAGGTTTAGGTCATCTTCTAGCGAGTAATCCCTACCATGGTTTACGTAACTAATCCTGGCGCATCTAGCCACACTCCTCAACAGCACTGGATGATCTTCTAAGACTAATTTCTCTTCTGACAGTTCTAACCGCTCAGACTTAGATATTAATGGAACGTGCCAATCCCCCATCCTCAACTCTACAGGAGAGCTAGCTAGGTAAGCTTTAAGCATAGCATAGGCTAATACTTGAAACTCTGGTTGTGCATCTTTATGCGCCCTTAGCTTGAAAAAATTAGGGTAGTCAGTGGCTGACAGTATTACCGTTATGTGTGAAAATGGCTCAATCACCCGGTTAGCTATTTGCTTATGCGTTCCAATAGCCGCTAAAGTCTCGGCATGTTCTAGGGCCTCAGTCATAGCCTCTGCCCACTCTTCCTTAGCCGCAACAATTTTAGTCTCTGATAATTCTACGTTAGCCTGCATACCCGCCTGATTAGCTCCCCACCAAACTGGAGCAGCCGGATAAGCTTCTACAGTCTCCAACATTTTAGTTATGGGTATGGCCCTGGAAGACGCCGCATTTCTGCTAAACATCCGATGGGTTAGCATCTCTGAATGAATGAACCTAGGATAGGTTAGCTCATAGGTAGTCAACCGGTTACCGCTGCATATTGAATCCGCAATGATTTTTGTTTTAAACATCTTAGTAGCTACTTGAAATTGATTTCAACAATCATGAACCTACCTCCTCCTCAGTTCCTTCCCACTTAAACTCAGAAACAGGAAAGTGGGCAGAACATACATTGCAGTAGGTAGCACCATAGAACTTAGGGTCTCTGGCGTAGGTCTCAGCTAGCTTTAAGTGCATAGAGGTTGACCATCCGCACCTACTGTGGGTATAGCTCCTCCTAAGGGGCCTGATAAACCCTTTGGCTAATTCCTCCTCGGACAATACTAGGTAGACACTAGCCTGCGGTGCTGGCTTCTCTGGCCCATTGTAGCGGGTTAGGTCAGGATGAGAGGGGTCTGTGGTAAGGCTCATACGTGTTTAAGATAGGACAAAATATTGTATGCTAATGAGGCTAGAGTGTCTAAGTTTCCAATGCCATGACCCTTCGCCGCTCTTTCCAAGTCAGTAGCTAGGGCCTCTGCATCATGTATAGCCTGCCTTCTCAGTGATCGACTAGTAATCAATAGCTGCTTACCGGTTTCACACGCATCACAGAATTGCCATTCGTGGTGAGCATTATGAAGTCCGGGGCCTTCATCTCCAACAATTCCAGTTCCGTTGCATTCCTCGCAAGACATGTGGGTAGTATGGGTAGTTTTTCAGTTAAGAGTCAGTGGCTAGACCGCCATACTTTTTAAGAGCCGCTGAACTCTCTTCAGCGGTCATCAGGAATACTTCTATATATCCTTTATCGTCTGCTATGCCAATGTTAGTTCCTTCGGGTATAGCGCCAACGTCCGCCTCAGTAAGCTCAATACGCTGCAATCCAAGCTTGTGCATAATTATAGCACAGATTTTATGCCAATGATCTTCAGCCGCCCTAGCTACCGGATTGTTTGGATTCAAGTTTTTCATGATTATTCAGCAGTTTTTATTGCCCAGAAGTCGTCACCCAGGTTTGGGTTAGTCATATAGCTATACGGGATATAGCAGTAACCTTTATCTGCCCAGGTGGCTCCCCACGAGTTTCTGACTATAAATAACTTAGAGGAATCATCGTAGCCAGCGCACAT
Source organism: Chloridella minuta (assembly GCA_032273045.1). Taxonomy (NCBI): domain Eukaryota; class Xanthophyceae; order Mischococcales; family Pleurochloridaceae; genus Chloridella; species Chloridella minuta. The sequence goes on along the minus strand of JAUKPQ010099792.1, from coordinate 5,566 downwards.
CATGGCGTGCCCGCCTAGAAACTTTTCAGTTTTTTCTGGCATACGAACAACACCGTTAGATACAACTGATAGGAAGGACTCGTATATCGAAATACCGAACACGAAAGGCGTGCCCTCTGCTAGGCACTGCTTCAACTCGTTTACGTTAGTGCTCATTAGCCGCTTATACTCTAGCGCTTGGTATTTCTTGGCCTCTTCGTAGGCTTTTTCTGGCGGTTTGTTTTTGAACTTTGATACGTTGTAGGGCCAGCTTTTTTCTGTGCAAGTTCCTATTTTGACTACTGACTTGATACCGTTTCTAATCATAGCACCCTCATCCGATTTGATAGTGCCCTCCATATCTCGCTCATTATAGTAGATAAATAAACGGGACGGATAGATAAACGTGTTGGTGCTTTTTGCTTTTTTATGTGCAAAGTCAAAGCAAGCCCCGATAGCATTAGCCGTGCAGCTACCCAATGGGCCTTGGTTATACACTTCAGGGCAGCGACTTCTTAGGTCTACCTTTTTTGGCAGCAAAAGGTCCCGTGAAATATATGACAAGGAGTAGACCTTATCTCTAAAATCTGGCACGTCCGGTTTCCAACCAAAGCTATATTGAGGTTCCATAAAGTTATTGCGGGTTGAAATTAATTTCAATTCTCAGAGAAAGAAGCTCCGTCGTTGGTGACGGCTATTGTTCTGACGCTGCTATATTTATTGCCAGAAGCTTTAACCTTAGCTCCACCGCTGACATTCCAGGCCGTGTCTACTTTTATGAAGCTATTATCTTTAATTAGTTTAGGCCTTGGGTTTGAATACTTAGTAGCCTTTTTCTGCAACCTAACTCCTGTGATGCCTCCGGTCGCGTGGTTACCGGTGAACGTTAGACCACGAACATCGTTCATCTGAAATGTCTTGTCGGTGGCACCATATCCCCAACAGTTTTTGATGGTAGCATTTGGAGACTCATCCATTACATTGGATAGCGCGTCCTCCCCTATGCCGACAAATACCAAGTTGTCAAAAGTTAGTCCTTCTCCTCGAAATACTATCCCGCCAGGCAGACTTTTCAGGCTACCATTCTTCAGTGTAAAGCCGTCAATGCTAACTCTTATTCCTTGATTCCGCTCGTCTTGTATATCATCATACCTCTTTAGCTTTGTGCCAACAATCTGGCAGTCTTTAAGGTCTACCGTGGTTCCAGTTATTTTCACGGGTGCTCCAGCTAAAGCCTTCTGCACACCCTCCATGGAGTTCCAGTTAGCCTCAGATGGCTTTATGACTATAGCCTTTACCACTTTTAAGCTAGGAGCAGGATTGCCGGTCGGCACTGTTGTTCCTGCGCAGGAAACCATTAACAGCGGGAGTAATAATGATAGGAGCTTCATTTGAAATTGATTTCAACTGTTTACCATAGCACTAGATTAGCCAAAGTCAACTATAGGTATATGGTGCGCGTCGGTAGCTCCGACTTAAACTCAACAGGGCCAGATAGCTGTGGCGGTGGAACCTTAGACAGTGTAAATAATCCAGATAGCAGTCTAATAGCCGCAGAGTTAGCCCTGCGTCTTGAATCATCCTCGGTAGTCCACCATAAAGGTATAGCCAACTCACCATCCCTAAACCAAGGCCCAGACGGATGGTCGGAATCCCCTTGGCATAAGTCAGTAAGCATAGATGGGCTAAAATGGCGGCTGTATCCCATTATTTGGGTTATCCACACTATCTTAGCGTTGCTACCTGTGTATGGTTTATCTCCCAGTAGAGCTATGTTACCGTCCGTGGGTAGGTTAAAACTAGGACGCGCTGAAATCGCCTTGATCGGTATAGGTTCCGCTCCGACATAGTCGTATAGCCTAGACCAAGCCCTCCAGTTCTTAGCGCCTGGTTTAAGCTTAATAATAGCGTCAGTCACTACCTCTGGAAACTCAGTCTGTATCATTAGTTCTTACCTTTAAAACATTTTCAGAGATGAGCACGCACAGTGACTCCTCCAGTAACTGACGAAGCGCCACCACATTTTCTCTACCCTCTATCTGGATTCCTGGCGGTGGCTCTAGCTGGTCCCACTGTTCCCCAAGTCCTCGTATCAGAGAGATATCAATTTCTTCCCAGTTATCAAACTCCATCCTGCCCGATAGAACCCGGCAGAAGTTAGTTATGAAGTCTGGAGCACTTATGGCGGCGTTTCCGCCGTCAACTAGCTGGATAGGGTTACTCACAATTTTTATGTATTGGTTCGGGTTGCTCTGCTCTGATTCCGGTTACTATCTTTCCGCATACCTTACATGCTGGATCGCTCCAGTCTTTAAAGTTTGTAAATACAGTAGAGCCTATCGGAGGTTTGTCTTTAGCTACGTGCGCCGGAGCTTTGTCAATAGCAGTAAAGTAAGTTCGTTTCCTACTCATACTCTCGCTCTATAACAGAAGACTCAAGAATAGCAGTCCGCATAGGGTCAGCCGGATCTATCTTAGCCCTAGCATACCCATTGCGTGTAATTGATATTAGATCCTTATCATCACGTATAGTCACTCCGCAGATAGTATTACTATCAAGAAGAAAACTGATGACGCAGTCTTTTACATCAGGATTATTAAACGCAGCCTCGGCGTCCAGCGTATGCCCAACTATTAGGACCTTATCCTTAAAAGAGTCAGGTAGTGCTTCCATCGTAGATCCTCCGGGCGGTTGCATCGCCCAAGCTACTCCGGTAACTAATGGCGAATACTCCTCCGGAATTAACCCCATAGACCACATACACTGGTAGTCCTCGCAGATAGCAGGTCGGTTATCGTATCTGGAACAACCAGAGCTACTAACGCAAGAGCAGGCCACACAGGCTGCCTTTGGTTGGTAGTTATCCCCGGGCAGGATAATCGGGCCTTCAATTGACGGCGCAACGCAGCACAGGTTGCATGAACCGCAGGCCCTTGGCTGAGGAGGTTTTGCCCTGCGTAAAGTAAGTATCTCCTCTCGGGTTAGTTCTCCGTAGCCATAGATAGCCTTTTCAGATAACTCCTCAAGTCGCTCTACTGTAACACCAGCGCGAGCCGCGCACTCTTCAATATCAAAAGTAGTCATATAGGCTATTCTTCTACTGGTTCGATAGGTGGAGTGTTCGGGCTAACCCTACGGCGCAGCCAGATGATTTCCCCTCTGAGGTGGTCTTGATGCTCCGCTGCTTCCGCTTCTAAAGCGTCGAACCTACCATGCCAGTAGCGGTCACCCTGGGAAGTTACTCGCTTCCGAAGGACTTCCGCTTCTAAAGCGTCGAACCTACCATGCCAGTAGCGGTCACCCTGGGAAGTTACTCGCTTCCGAAGGACAAGCACCAGTAACAGTAGGAAGAAAATAATAGCTAGCCAGGCCTCAGGGCGGACTAGGTTTAGCTGATTGTATAGGTCTGACAAGTTCATGCGAAGAGGAGTTGAAATTGATTTCAAACGAACATACCGAGGCTTCCATCACTGATCCATAGACCACACGTAACCAACTCTTGGATCTGTTCGTCGGTAATAACCTTAGCCAGCGCTTCTAAGTCAACATCCAGGTAGACCTCGTCATGACCAGCAGCAGAGATCATATCCCCAACGTGCCCGGCTGGAACTAACTTCTCCAAAAGAGAAAACGCGTGGAGGTCAGGCCGGTTAGCGAACTTATTAGGGATGTCCTCAAAGCGGATGGATGGAATGTTTTCAAATTTTTCGTAAAGTTCGTCAGTTGTCATGAGTAGGATTGGTTGATGGGTAAATATAACGCAGAAAGAAAGTTTTGCAAGTTTATTTTCTATTGAAGCTGTTAAATACAATCTTTGGAAACATTCTAAATGGTGATATAAATCCAACTAACGGTAATGTCTTTTTGGAGCCATCACTAACGATTGACAGCCTCTTCACTTCTTGCAGATTTTTTATATGCTGAGCCGCTAACTTAGAGATGTCAGTCATGCCTACGCCGGACATGTCTATATCAAACGTTTCATACCCATACCGGCTATCTACATCAATGGGCATAACTATGTTAATAATAGTGGTTCAATAATCCAATCTTCAGGAATGTATGGCATATTATTACACCACCTGATGGACGAGTCCCAAATACTTAACCCTTTATCTGCCGCTTCTTGCAGCACTTGTTTAGCAACTATATGGCTAGATACTCCTTCTTCTACCCACTTAAGCGTTGCGCCTTTGAGATAGACTTTTCCGTTTTTGCCAAGATTGCTTTTTATATAGCGTCCCTGCTTATTCCCGTCGGGCTTAGTCACTACTACGTGCGTTTCACGGACTGGACTATAGTATAGTCCAGTAGGTATATGCTTAATACGTTCGGGCCTCATCTTTTTCGCTCTAAGGCTAGGAGTTCATCGAAGAATGGGCTTAGGCTTTCGTATGGATTCTTCCCGTCGTGAGCGCTATGCACATACGAATACCTACCAGGCTTCAAACAGTCAGGCAGTTTTGCCACTCCCAAGGCCACGAACGGTTCGCTAGTATCCTTTGGGAACCCGTCTTGCTCATGCTCCATCCAGATAGTTGAAGTTGAAAAGCATAGCTTCCACGCCTTATCGGCCACGGTGCCTGGGTTTACAATAACCTTGGTCTGCTGGCATAATCGGCTTTCAGACGTGTCACAGGCCTCTGCGTTAGGAGCTATACGCTTGTAGGCAAAGTCATCCAGGAAAACTCCCTTCAAGGCTTTCTTGTCCCATGCGCCTTTATACATAGCCCACTCGGCTAGGATGGCCTTGGAGGATTTGGGAACTAAGTCCCATTTCTTGCTGACGTAAGTAGCCTTGCAGGTGTCTATATAAGCCACTACTTCAGCGCCCTTGGATGCAAGTTGTAAAGCTAGGTTAGCCCAGTTAGACGCCTCCGACTTAGCAGGCGGACCGTCGTTCGGGTTCAGAATAACGGTTACTCCTTGAAGGTCCTTTTTAGATAGAAGCGTTTTCCAATCACTGGCAGAGTAGTGGCAGTAAAGTGGGAGTAGCATAGGATTAGGCTAGTTCGGTTTTATAACGAATATGGCGGGAAAAAGTTATAGCTTGGTCTAGGTTTAAACCTTTAGCAATAGCCCAGCCACAGACTAAACTTAGAAAACAGACTTCCTCGTAGCAACTTTCTAGTTCTGGGTTTATGCTGTCAAATAACGGTTGCATCTCAGCCCTGTAGGACTCAATCAACCGCTCTGAGTCTCTGCTAGGAATGTATTCTTGTTCGGCCATAGGATTAAATTTGAAATTTCAATTAATATAACGCAGAAAGAAAGTTTTGCAAACGATTTTTGTTAATTTTCACTAGCTCCTCGAAAGCATCTTCTACCTTCCCCCTAAATAGTTCAGAGTCCAAATAGTAAAAGCTTTGTTGCCGTCAGGGTAGTATAATCGAATTGAGCTAATAGGAGCTGTTCCAATAGTATAGGTGGGTGCCCAAGGAACGTTTCGAGTGACTATAGCTTTTGTTGGCTTAGTGTCACAAACGTGCTTAAACGTCCCACTATACCTTATGTTGCTTCCATGGTATCCAGAAACTATCGGCATCCCTCTGGTCAGCACTAGAGTTCGTTCAGTCATGATTTGAA
>JAUKPQ010099682.1:0-16832 GCA_032273045.1 Chloridella minuta | reverse complement strand
GGGGTGTAGCTCATCTGGTAGAGCGCCTGCTTTGCAAGCAGGATGTAGCGGGTTCAAGTCCTGTCACCTCCACCAATTTCGGAGTGTGGCGCAGTCTGGCTAGCGCACCTGGTTTGGGACCAGGGGGTCCAAGGTTCGAATCCTTGTACTCCGACCAATTATTACTCTCTAATGTAATGGCAGCATCACAGTCTCCAAAACTGTTCGTCGGGGTTCGAGTCCCTGGGGGTACGCCAAATAAATAAAAGGTCGGAAACGACCTTTTCCTACATAAATATAAAATGTATCATATTTTATATAATCCGGGGGCTGGTGGCGAAATGGTAGCCGCAGTTATAGACCCCAAAGATCACATCACTACTGATGTTGAGGTTAGACACACAACTGGCTCATTGCGTGAAAAATTAAAACTAGACATTATTACCAATCATGGTACAAAAAATTTATTGTATGACAAGTATTACAAAAAAACTGAATACTTAACAGAGTTAGAAAAAAATTATATTGCTATTACCTCAGGTCATGACTTTCTTGAAGGCTTACAGTATCTCACTGATACTATTTTAATCGATGACTCTGATTACAAATATGCTAAATGGTGTATGGAAAGGTGTCATACTATACTACCACAATTTCATCCGCCGTTTAATGAAGATGTTTTACAATTTAGAATACATCATACTAAAGCGGCTAAAAAATATGGGCAGATTAATAAAGTTATACCTATGAAAGATATACTAGAAGGTAGGCTCATAGAAAAATTACAACAATGGATCGACACTCCGTTGGATGCAGAACTATACAAACATTGGTTAGACAAACTCATCGCCCCTTTACCCAAGGTTGACTAATAATCCAAAGTATTGTATAATACATTATTAAGGAAATAGAAATGTGGATCGAAAACGTAGCGGCGGCAGATATACCAACCAGGTTCCATCACGAAGCCGGTGAAAATAGTATGCTGATTAGTATTGTTGACCCTGGTAGCTGGAGACCAACACCTGCTCACCAGTTCAAAGAGGTTCACAATTTTGAATTCTTAGATGTAGAAAAGAATGATTTTGTTCTTGAGGAATCTATGAAGTGTAGTCAAGAACAAGCAAACGAATTGGTTAGACTATTGCAACATGCCAAAGACAATAGAATGAATGTTGTTGTTCATTGCTATGCAGGTATCTGTCGCAGTGGCGCGGTTTGTGAAGTTGGTGTCATGATGGGTTTTGATGACACCGGCAGATTTCGCAGTCCAAACTTGTTGGTCAAACATCGTATGATGAAGGCATTGGGTTGGACTTATGATGAAAATGAAAAGCCAAACATTGATGATTGGCGAACATTTAGGAGTATAGAATGATACAAAAGTTAAGTGAAGATGGGAAGGTAGCAGTACTATACAGTCCTGGCTTCGGTGCAGGTTGGTATACATGGAACACTGATACTCCTGAAATATTGTTTGATCCAGCAATCGTAAAGTTTGTTGAGAAAGAACAATTTGACGAATTGGCTACATATGTAGCATTGAAGTATCCTGATATATACACAGGTGGTATGAAAGATTTGACTGTGGCATGGATACCAGAAGGTACATTGTTTAAGATAAATGATTATGATGGCAGTGAATCAATCGAAATGAAAGAAAACGAAGATTGGTTAGTTGCGTAAAGGATTAGCATGTGGTTAGTAAAAGATAATGATGGTCATGTAAGAGGTAAATCTATAGACCTAACTATCGCAATGGAAATGGCAAAATATGTTGATGAGTTTGTAGTTATTACAGATGGTACAACAGAGATTGTAGGTCATTTTGGAGTTGATAGTGTAGTAGATGGTAAGTGCCCCGACGGTGTCACTTATGATTGGAACAAAGCGAGCCGTATAGGCCGAGTAAAGAAAGAACGGGTATAATATAATGGAAATTATTGTATACCCGCCGGGTGCTGGGGGAAATTTAGTATGTGCAATCATAGATAATAGATATTACTACTATGATGGTAAGCATTTCGAAACTTCTAGAAAAAAGTTAAGAACACTGAATGACACTCAAACAATGTCGGATATCGACAGAGATAACTATCTAGTAGAAATGAGTTCTACCTATTTATCTATTCCAAGTCATAATGTTGAGTACCATATAAATCGTAAACATGACTTCATATTAATTGCTCCGGTAACTGACACAGAAATTAGTTGGTGTATAGAACGATTTTCAAAAATACATACAGCAGGTAAACACTTAGTAGAGAATTTAGAAGATGGTTATAAAGTGTTTGTAGAAAATGGTAAACAACATACTAACAAAATTATTACTGTTGAAGAAATTTATTCTGGTAAGTTACTTGATAGATTGAAAGAGTATGTAACAACGCCATTAAATGAACAGCTATATCACACCTGGTTAGAATCAGACATTAACAAAAAACCTTAAAGGAATAATATGCCCGCAGTATTTTTAACAAGTGATACACACTTCGGGCATACCGGAGTATGTAAATTCACACGCAACGATGGAGTTACAAAATTACGTCCATGGACTGATCCAGATGAGATGGATGAAGAAATGGTCAAGCGTTGGAACGAAACAGTTAGACCAAACGATAAAGTATATCATTTAGGTGATGTAGTTATCAACCGCAAAGCATTAAAAATTATGAGCCGTTTAAACGGTGATAAAGTTTTAATTCGTGGTAACCATGACATCTTCCGTGATGATGAGTATAGAGAACATTTTAGAGAGTTACGTGCATACCACGTAATGAATGGAATGATTCTAAGTCATATCCCAATTCACGAAGAATCGTTAGGTCGTTTTGGAACTAACATTCACGGGCACTTACATGCCAATCGTGTAATGAAAAAAGTTTGGGTTGACAAAGTTAGTACATATGATCCTAGACCATATACTATAGAAGAATCGATTGTTGATCCTCGCTATCATTGTGTATGTGTTGAGCATACAGATTATAGACCAATCTTATTTGAGGACGTTATCAAACGTATTGAAAGTGAAGGTGGGTCAGTTGGTTTCAAGAACGGGAACGGCCCTGCAATGTAAAAATAGACCCTTCGGGGTCTATTTTTTTGGCTATCGTTTTGTGTAAACAAAATATAATCTGTCGTTGTTATCCTTCTTAAACGTATCTAGTTTAAGATTATACTTCTCAGCAAACTCATTTACTACTTCAAAGCTCCAGGGGAAGATATCAACGTAAGGGCCTGTTTTATGTGGAATACCGGGGTTAGCACGTAAATAGAACTTTCCACCTTTCTTCAATAGATTGACACAATGTTCAAATCGTGCTTCAATCTCATCACGTGAATTAAAATTAATTGATCCTAGAGCCAGAATTGCATCATGTGATTCTGGCTTTACTTTGTATTCAAGTATATCAACTTCATAATCAGCTTGATTGTTGTATGGATCAATACCAATGATATTCTGAATACGACCCTTAAATGGGTGGTATCCACAACCAACATCTAATACTTTTTCTGGGTTTAGCTTGTTAACTTCATCAGCTAATTCCCATCCTGTATGCTCATAATCACCAGTGCGTGGCTTCCAAATCTCACTAAAGAAACGTAAGATATACCGTTCACTCAAGTCATCGGTAATCTGCTTCAATGTCCCTACGTAATCGCATGGCAAATGTAATTCAGCTTCTACACTATCTTTGAATTTACTATAACGTGCGGGTGTCCAAGGTAAGTCTTGTACAATAGTATGTTCGTCTATAGAAATTTTAGAATACTTGGGTAAATTAAACGCAAGCTTCAAGTTTTTTTGCAATAGGTTAAAAATTTTAGTGTTCATGGTATTTATAAATATGTTATATTTAATAAAATCAATGAACACTGAAAATTTAATTTTTGTATGTTACTATCCGGGATGTTGTGGTCAATTTATGGGTGGTTTATGCGATATACTATTGAACAATAAAGGATCACCTGTTGTACGTAAAACCGGGGACGTAGTTAGAATAATGCAACGTCACCTTACTGGTTTGGAAACTTTGATGAATGATGAATTTATGAGTATAGCTTCTACATCAACATGGACAACAGAGCACCGCAACTTATTTGAAACATTAATAGATGAATGGAAAATTACACCAAACCCGGGACAAACCCATTATGTAGTAACATCTCATATATTAGCAATTAAAGAATTGCGAGAAAAGTTTAAACATAATAAAATTATATTGTTGATTCCAAAAGACCAAGATGAAATAGATTTATCCTGTAAATTATGGGATATAAAAAATATACCACTTGGTCAGCCCGCATTTGAAAAGCCATCATATCATTTTACTAGTTTAGGTTCATTAAATGAGTACAGTGCTAAATCAGATGTCCTAGCTTTCAATCTTTTAGAAATTCTAAACGAACAAAATATCGACAGTAACATTAATAAAATAATCAATCACTTGAATGTGACAGACGAATATAAATCAAAAGCTGTGGATTTTTATAAAGAATACTTAAAAAAACAGCAAATATCTTTAATTTTTTAGCAACTCCCTTAATTTTTTGGTAAGTGTGATAAATATATCACAAATAGATAAAATTATCTTTACTTTCATAAATTTTTAAAGAGGAACAAATGAAAAAACTTTTAGCATTATTAGCATTTATACCAGTGGTTGCATTTGCTTGGCAACCAACAAAAACAGTGACTGTTATATTCCCTAATGGCCCGGGAGCAGGTAACGAGATATCATTTCGTATTGTAGCAGATATAGTAGAGAAACAAACCGGTGCAAAATTTGTACCTGAATATAGACCCGGAGCAGACGGTAATATAGCTATCAACCATTTTGTTACTGTGCCTACAGATGGTCATACTATTAGTGTTCCTGCATGTCAGAGTAATTGGGTTACTCCTGAAGTATGGTATTCCAAAGTAGTAAAATACAATCCAATGGATTTAGAACCAATTGCTAATATTGCACGTAGCCCATTAGCGTTCTGGGCACATCCTAGTAGTAAGATTAATACACCCGAAGAATTAGTTGCCGCTATTCGCAAAAAAGAACGACCCATCACTATCGCTATTGGTGGAGGTGGACATAAGTTAGCAGTAGAATATCTTGCTGCCAAAGTGAATGCACCGGGTGGTGATAGAATAGAAACAGCAATGTATAAAGGCCCTGCACAGGCATTACTTGATGTTATGGGAGGTCATGTAGAATTTGGTGTTACACCTGTTGCAGTTGGATATCCCCACGTTCAAACAGGTAAATTAAAATTGATAGGTATAGCTGATACTAAACCTTTAGCTGGTCTTGAGTCAGCTCCGTTGATGAGTAAGGCGGCACCGGGTCTGAGTATTCATGGTTGTTGGAATATGGTATTACCACCTAACACTCCACAAGACATACAAAAATGGTATGCCGATCATTTTGTGCCTGCTATCCGTAGTGCCGAAGCCGGAGTAAAGTTTAAAGAAAATATGATGTATATTACACCAGAAGAACATAGCCCTGCAGGAGTTCGTGCTAGTATGTCTAGACTTCAGCAAACATGGCAACCTATTGCTAGAAGAATCGATCCTAATAAATGAAAATAGGTTTATCAATGGAAATGACCCGCATGTTGCGTAATACATGGCATGCGGCCATCAATCACGAATGGTATGACTTTTTAACAGGACATGATATTGTTCCGTTAAGTTGTCATGGCAATATGCCACAAACAGATGAGTTTGACTTAATTATACTTGCAGGTGGCAATGATATGCCTAACATTAAAACATGGAGGGACAATCATTACCCTATTCGTGACCACTATGAGCATAGCTTGATTCAACAATGCTTATTAACTAAAACTCCTGTTGTTGGCATATGCCGCGGAGCACATTTTATCAACTATGTAATGGGTGGAACATACAAGTTAATGAATGATCCATATGACAATGTAAAGGTTCAACTGCCTAAGTTTGAGGTAACATGTCATCATACTATTCAGAATGATATATTAGCACCTGGCTTTGAAGTGTTACAACAAGATAAAAATGGTATTGTTGAGTTAGCAGTAAATAAGTCACATCGTATGTTAGGTGTAGGTTGGCATCCAGAGCGTGAAGTTAACAGACATACTAGACAACACATTTTAGATTTAATTAAGGACTTATGAAATATATCTTTGTAGCAGGTGCTCCTGGCAGTAAGTGGAGTAGCGTAGTAAAGAACATTTACTATAGCCCAAGCGTAGACCAATCAGACTATAGTGATGATAGAACATACTACCATGACGCTAGTGGCAAGACTGAACTAATGCATTTAGGCGCTTACTACGATCCTGGTATGGAGTTTGGTAAGTATTTACATAGAATGCCGATGTATACCAAAGAACAATTAGAGAAAGATTTTGATGAAGCATTTACAGCAACTAACGGAGTTCGTATTATCAAAAGTCATGTGTTCTCAAACCACATTGACTTTATTAAAGCAACATGGCCCGAATGTCCCATTATATTGGTTCACAGGCCAGATGATGCTTGCTTAGGATGGTGGGTAAAGTGTGGTCACTTTGATATCACATACCCAGACTATAGTGAATATTATCAGAACTTGAAGGTCATGGCTACTAAGATTAAAGAACAGAATCAGGGCATCATCAAAGCAACATACAAGTATCCTGGTAAACTACCGTTAACTAATCACATGCTTTGCAAGATGCTAAATATAGAATTGCCACCTAGTGAGTATTATCAGGACTATGGGGCATCAGATGTAAGGGTAACAGTAATATGATAAGCAGTTGGGACGAAAGTAAAAAGAAAAGTAAATATCATTTTGATAACTTCAAAAATGATCCACAAGTTGATAAAGTAATCAAGCTTGGTAAAATCATCGCTGACTATAGTGAAGATGTTAAACATGCAGTAGAAACTGCTAAACCTGCAACATGGCGTAATCGAGGTGCTGTAGCTAAGACTAGGCCTGAAGCTGAACTAGCAAGCGAAGATTATGATTTAGAAAGATTTGGTTATGGTAAAGACTATCAAATCACACACTTGAATTGGGAGATAACTCCTAACTTAAAAAAGATTACTGAGTTGTTTGCATTAGATGATTGCATGGAACGTATACATGTACAGATGCCTGGCGAAGTATGGAACCTACATTTAGACAAATTAGAGAAGTGGGCACCTGAAGCGCCGTGGACAGTCATGCGTATTCAAGTTGCATTGACTGATTGGGAACAAGGTCATTTCTGGTCTTATGGTAATTACAATCATCAGCAATGGCGTGCAGGTGATGTAACAACCTTTGATTGGCAAAACATCCCGCACTCTACTGCTAATGCAGGACATAACCCAAGAGTTACATATCAATTAACGGGCATCATTACTGAAAAGACAAATGAATTTCTAAAGAGACTAGCCCGTTTTGACAAACATGAATTGAATGAGAAATCCTCATTCTGGTAAGAACACACCTTAGGACCGGTACTCGTTACCGTGGTGTAGCCGGCTGCTGGCTTGACGTACTAATTCGCTACTAGGAAATCTAAAGTGAGCTTTATCTCTCAATAAATAGTCTAATGAAAAAACTATTAGCACTGTTCTTATTAGCATTTGGAATAGCAAATGCTCAAACACACACATTTAAGTTTATACTGTCATCTGGTCCGGGTTCTGGATCAGACGTAACACTTGAAACATATGCGCCTTGTTTAAAACAACAAAACATTTTAACATTAAAAGATTTTAAACCCGGGGCAGAAGGACTAGTAGCAATCAAAGCACTACAAAACGCACAAGATACAGATAACACAACTAATATACTTTTGGGTAATTTTGGTCTAAATGTACTAGGAAAATTCCCCAACATAGATTTACTAACTGATATAAACCCAATCACATACATCAACTCTACCCCGCTAGTTATTGTAGGTAAGAATGGTAAATATAAATCGTTAGATGAATTGTCCAGTGATTCAAAGCCAATTAATGTAGGATCCCCCTCAAGCTCGGGAACATTCTTAGTAGAGAACTTGTTTAAAGAATTAAAAATACCTTACCAAATTATTCCATATAAAAATAATATTAATGGATTGACTGATGTAGTCAACGGAAGTTTAGATTTGTTTGTTGATACTTATATAGGAGCTAGACCATTGATTGAAGCAGAGAAAATTAATATGGTAACTAGCACATTTGACAAACGCACTGCAAAGAAGTACAATCACGAAGCGGTTGAAAAATATAGCACTAGATTAGGAAAAATGCCGTTGGGGCTAATATTGAGTGTTCAACCCAATGTTGATAAAACCACAAAAAATATGATAACAAAAGCGATACACGCATGTGGTCAAGATAATGATATTGTGCAAAAATTAGAAAAGGTTAATTCTCACCCTATATTTCTTTCCACAGAAGAAATTATTAAAATTGTAAAATCAATAAAATAATATGAACTACTTACCACATTGGATTGTCGACGGACAACGAACATCTAGTCAATTTGACGCTTGGCGCGCAGCCTCTAAATTATCAATAATGCCTCATTTTTATTTTTATGAAGCTGAGTACGATGCATTAGATTGGACAACAGAACCAACTGAAACTTGGGATGAAATTTGCTATGAGAGATGTATCACACTCAGACAAAAATACAAAAAGCTAAGTTTATTTTATAGTGCAGGCCGAGATAGCCATCATATTATTAAATGCTTCTATCACTTTGGTATACCGTTGGATGAGATTGTATTGTTAAACTTAAAAACAAATCACATGCGACAAGATGAATTAATTAGGTTGATTTATCCTCATGTACATAATTTTTTACGTAAGTATCCAAACACCAAAGTCACTACAGTAGACGTTGGCCCTGAAGAATTTGATAATTATTTCCAAGATGATTGGTTAGAAAAACCTGCAAGTGCATTAGTTCACGGATACTTTCAACCAACTAATTTTAGCTTTTACGTAAAACAAATCATGCATGCCGATGAACCTAATCACGGTATCATCTTGGGTGTGGATAAGCCGCGCATAGTACTAGAAGATGGTAAGTATTATTCTACTATCATTGATAAAACAATGGAAACATTTATTACAGATATTCCTAATATTGAATTGTTTTACTACTCACCTGACATGCCTAAAATTCATTTGAAACAAAGTTGGATGACATTGAATCATATTGAAAAAACATACGGTGGTGCTGAATATTCTAAATTTCAACTTGATCCACTAATCACTAGTAAACATTCTTTGCCTATTGATATCCCCTTCACTATTACTAGAAGCATTCCCGAGAAAAAACCTAGTAATATCTCAAATGATTTTTTAAAAGAGTATTGTGGTAACAGTCACAGTACGTATTATGACGACTTCTGTATTGCATCTGGTCGAGGAGCCGCATGGAACCTCAATTTAGGAATTCAAAACGGCAAAAGTAAGTATAAGAATGAGGGTAGAGAAGAACTATTTCAAACATTGCTTAGAACTGGACTGGATCAAAATTGGGAATCAGCACATAATTTTTCAGAAGCTATGAATTATTTAAAAACTAGTTTTGGTAGTATCTTTAATCAAGGTGATCCATATTATGGAACATTGGGTGTGTATAGTAAAAAATACTATATGAAGGATTTTACTTAATACCAATCATCATGTGGCGTTTAAATTTTAGATGCCCATAATTGATATCAAGTGAGTCACAATATATTAGCCTACGTACTTTGTAGGCTTCAGTAAACAAAGCCTTATCAGCATGACTTTGTGCAACATGCCATTCTGTTGTACTAGTGGGCAAGTCAGTTGTCTGCAAACATACTAATCTGTTATCAGGTATAACGTCATACCATGATGTATTATCAAGTTGGTCAACACTACAGTTGATAAAAATAGATTCAGTTCCTGTGTTACTAAAGTCAAGTGTGTTTATATCTCTAGTGTGGTTATATACTTTTGGATACTCATGTTGCCAATAGTTACATAACTTATTTGCATTGGTGGTCGCTGCCTCATCTATATCATATGCATTAACTACTCCGTAAAATTTAGGTCGTCTAGTTAACAACATAAAAGCCAACAAACTATCCCAACTAGCTAAAATGTTGACTGCAGGATTTCTAATGCTCTCATTATCAAGTACTTGCTCTAGTCTTTCACATAGCCATAATTTACTATGAACCAAACTATGTGAAAAGGATTCATATGAGTTTTTTATTGAATCAAATGGGGTGTCAAAAATATCTTCCATAATTTATTTTTTAGTTAGAATCATACAATCTTGTAACCACTTACCGCCTGGCGCAGGCATTGATCTTGGGTTAAATTTATGTAATAAATTAGTAATCCATTCTTCATTATAAAAAGATACAAAATGAACACATTTTTCAGAAGGATAATCACTGGTTACAATATCATCAGTTAGATAAACAAAATCATTATCAGAAGGTACCTCATCACATTTTGGCCCTCTACGGTTTCTAAACCATTCTACTAATGGTTTTTGTTTTATATTACAGTATGTAAAATACATACTACCACCCTCATTTAAGTAAGTAAATAAATGCTCTATCATTTCTACCATATCGTCAGCAGTAGTATGACTAAACACACTATAACTTATTATCGCATCAAATTTTTTGTCAAAATTGGGTAACGTTTTATCACCGGTGGGATTATATACGGGATTGAATCTGTCATACCAAATCCATTTTGCATTAGGTCGCAAACATCTACCTACATCAATTGCTTTTTTATAAACATCAATGCCGGTATATTGACTATCATTAATTATCTTATTACTGCGTAATAAATTACCACAGTTACTGCCAAAATCTAATATCGTTTGTTCAGTATTCCATTCTAAAAAATTAGAAAAATAATCTGAAGTTGACAGGTATTGCATTAACATATTATTCTTTCACTACACCCACAAGATGTAATCTAGGTAATTCTGAGCAATTTATAAATGTGTGAGGAACTGTAGTGTCAGTCCAATAAACTGACCCAACTGGCAAATGTTGAATTATCCCGCTAGGTGTATTATTTTCTTTAAAAATAAAATAACATGAGTGATTGGTTATCAATGGAATGTGAATTCTAGGAGTAGAATCTTTATGTAAACTATAACATGACATGGGATTTACCCACATAAACCTGGTTCTGTATAATTTGTATTTGGTAATAATAGTTTCCAAAATACTATCTTTATACAATGGATTTAATATATCATGTAATAATTCATCACCTTTACTCAACCCAACTGACCCTTCAAATGGATCTTCACCCTCTTTATATTGAATACCCGATTGTCTGCCTTTATGACCATGCACTGCCCAACGGATATTCTTTTCATTCATAAAATAAAATTTTATTAAAGGTATAACATCAATTGATTCTACTACTTTTATCAAGTCTTGGCTCATAACTGATATTTAGTCGGTTAAGAAAAACACGATAAATAACAGCATATTTTAAATTACGTATAAATACACAAAAGAGAACACCATGCTACACTTCATTACAGACCTAACACACAAATTATTAAACTTTATTAAAGATGATCCAGTACGACCAGAAATACCAACTGACTTTAGAGTTAGTAATGGTAGAATGGTTGCGGCATTAAGTGATAATGACGATGATCCAGAAGCAATGGTATGTGTTAGTTTCCATGATTTTGTTCCAGCCGGAGTAGATGATTTATCTAATGTATCTGAAGTACCAACTACAGCAGTATTCTATACTATTTGGAGTTATAAAGCAGGTAAAGGCCGTGATTTATTAATACAAGCGGTAAAAGGTATTCAGGAGCAATATCCTAGTGTAAATAGATTTGTGACATTAAGTCCTAAAACAGAAATGGCTAGAAGATTCCATTTAAAAAATGGTGCTATTATATTCCGTGAGAATATAGAAACCATTAACTATGAATATACAAAAACAATAAGCGAGTAATATTATGGCAAAAGAAGTTAAAATGGTTAATACTGCTGAAGAAGTAGAACAAATAGAAAAAAGCGCATTAATAGCATGTGATTTTATATATGATAATTTATTACCATTATTAGAAGAATTTGAAAATGATAATGATGATCCAGATTATATTCCTGGTATTGCTACTCACGGATTATTTGTAGCATTAATACAAGAATTAGCCGATTTAGGATATACTCAACGGGATTTAAATAAAGAAATCAAAACATATATGAATACCTCTCTAGGGGAAGTAGTACACTAATACTTTAGTACTACATTTTTAAGAAACAAAAGTACTCATTTTGCCCCCTCAGGGGCTTCAAAATCGCTAGAGGATTCAGGAATACACTCTGATACACTTCTAGCGGTTTTTGCCAATATTTGACAATAAATGGGCTTTAGTGTATAATTCATCTATGAACTCAAAAATCAACCGCAAACGTAGAACAGACCGTAATCAAGTGATTTACTACATCCAAGATACTGTAACACTTGAGTACTACATCGGTTTGACTGCATTGTCATTCAAAGGTAACGTGTTTCGCACACTACGCCGTCGTATGCAAAAACACATGCAACGTGCCCTTGCTGAAAACAAAAACTGGGGTCTGTCACGTGCCTTGCGTGAACAAGGTGCCGAGCGTTTTGTATTTGGTACCTTAGAAGTGATTCGAGGCAAGCGACCTGCTCATGCACGTGAGACAGAATTGATTAACACACTACAACCCGCACTTAACACATTTGGAGTAAAGTAATGAACACACAAATTGAAAAACTCATCAACGATTACCAAGTAATTCTGGATCGTGATCCTTTGAGTCAATCTGAGGACACTTATTCTATCCTACTTAAATTTACACAAGCCCTTGCTACCGAGATAGGCGAGATTGTAGTAGCAAGCCCTTACATGGAAGGTACTCGTATGTACTTTGATGAAAAGATTGCCCGTTATGAAATTAAGAAAAGTGTAGGCCTTGTAGAATGAAATTAAACGATATCCTACAATGGGTAGGGGCAGTGTTCATTATCATTGGTCACGTTTGTAATTCAATCGGACCCGATGCGTATCCCTACAACATTGTAGCATTTACAATTGGTACATTGGCATTTATGATATGGACTATCCGGGTTAAGAATCGTCCGCAGTTTGTTGTCAATGCAGTAGCAATTGGAACATGTTTGTTTGGACTTGTCAAGGCGTATTTATAAGGATTACTTGAAGGACTCATAAATAACGATATGAGTCCTTGGGAAAAATATGAGTTGACATTTAAGAAAATTCTTGCTATAATCATAGCAATAGTAGTTTTTGGTTGGATGATTTCAGAAGAACCTGAAATTGAAGAACCGGTCATTACTATTACTTATAAATGTGAGATAGCGTTAAGGTTACATGATGTACCGGAACATGTCAAAAAACAATGTATTAAACTTCTGAAAGACAAATATGAAATTGAGCCAGATTAACGAAGCGTTGGATCACAAAATTACCAGTGGCAGTGATTATCAATGGAACTGCTATCCAGATGGTAGATACTTAGATTATGAAAGTGACTTTGCCCACGTATCTGTATTGTATAGTACTGTGGATCAAGTTGTATACCAAGCTGAAATTTCTGTTAAGCGTGAGGCATGGGATGAAGATAAAAAACCATATCGTTGGTTGAACCCTGATTACAAAGATGCTTTTTATAAAGAATCAAAAAAACGCAAAGTAGATCCCGACCAAGCTTGGGATGATGTTAAGTGGGTTGATTTAGAAATGGAAGAAGATTTCCTAGAGAAGGCCACTGCTATTTTCAATGGAGAAGAATTTGATACCCGTGTTAAAATTGAATTTGACCTAGATGATCGCAGTATTCTACAGTTGGCCACAGAAGCACATAAACGTGATATCACACTAAATAAGATGATAGAGATTATTTTACAAGAGGTAATCGACCGTCACCGTGTCAACGGAACACTAGACTGATACGTTATATAAGTATAGCAGGAGATCGTTATGAAAAAAATTCTAGTAGCATTGTCGCTTTTAGCACTAACTGGGTCAGCAATGGCACAGCACTATCATGGCCATGGGATGCGTCATTATGGTCCTCGTGTAATTTACCGTGATAACTGGATTGCTCCTGCAGTCGGCGCATTGATTATTGGAGCCGCAATCAACGAAGCACACAATCGTCAGGTTCAGTCGCAGGTCATTATACAAAATCCACCTACACCATTAGGTCAAGTTTGCACACCTTGGACAGAGACACAGAATTCAGATGGAACAATCACTCGTACACGAACCTGCAATCAGTGACCAAACTAGTTGTAATATTATCGTTCATAGTGTATAATATATTATGAACGATATTTTTTATGGTATTTTTTCGTGGATAAAAGATGACTTTAAGTCTAACAGAATTCGCTTTGCTATTGAGTTGCTTGCTTGGGCTATTAGTATTGGTTGCAGTATTACTATGGCATTCACAGTCCCCGATCCACCGCTTCTTACTCTTTATCCCATTTGGATCACTGGCTGTGCTTTGTATGCTTGGGCTAGTTGGACTAGGAAATCTTTTGGCATGCTGGCTAACTATATATTGTTAACCACCATTGATAGTATAGGATTAATAAGGATGATAACATAATGGCAACCCCAATCAAAATGACAAACAGTAAAACTGGTATTACTAAAGAAGGATATATCGGTTTTAGCTATAGCTACTTTTTTCTAGGCATTTTTAATATGGGCTGGCTAGTACCATTATACAGAGGTGAATTATTACTCACACTTATTTGTTTGATTATTCACGTATTGACATTGCCCTTCTGGGTAATTACCGCAGTAGTATTTGGCATATTCTTCAACAAATTCTACACATTGAGACTAATTGAAGAAGGTTATCGTTTTAGTGATAGTGACACAGAGCTTGTCGCTAGAGCTAGAGCAGTTTTAGGAATGAAACAATGAATATTACCGAAGACTGGACTGACAAAGATTGGGACAAGTTTACTAAATGGCTTAAGGGTATGTTGACAGTATCCGATGGTGTTGTCACCTTTACTAAAGCCGACGGAACTGAACGTGTGATGAAATGTACGTTAGTTCCCGATCAACTACCTAAAGTTGAAATTAAAGAGGATGCAAAGCCTCGTAAAGAATCAACCACAAGTATGCGTGTATTTGATTTGGAAAAGAAAGAGTGGCGTAGCTTCACTATCAAGAAAGTTAAACAAGTTAATTTTACTATAGAATGAATGATTTTGAACAAGGTAACATTCATTACATGGCTAAGGAATATTATGAAGCCAGTGAATGTTATAGAAGATTTATAGAGCAAGAGCCAAATAATTATATTGCTTGGCACAATCTTGGCATTACACTTTGCCAATTAGGCCGTGATGAGGAAGCATTAGCTTGCTTTGAATTACCATGTCAACATAACTATGCAGAAAGTTGGTTAAGTCGAGGCACCGCATTACGCAATATAGGTAAATACAAAGAAGCATTGATTACCTTTGCACACACCTTTGCATTGGATCCTAAACACTCCACTGCATACAGTAATTACGGCAACACATTGCGTGAGTTTGGCATGCCTGAACTGGCTATTCCTTTCTTAAAGATAGCACAAGACTTAAAACCAAATGATGTGAACTATGAATTAAATGAATCAGTATCTCATTTAATGAAGGGTGATTTACTTGAAGGATGGAAAAAATATAATGCAAGATGGTATTATCAAAGTGATGTTAGTTTTAAGCCTGGCATTCCTGGCCCTGAATATGACGGCACCCAGGACATTGTTGGAAAAAGAGTTATCGTCTATTATGAACAAGGATTTGGAGATGGAATCCAATTCATTCGTTTTGCAAAAGTTTTAAAAGATAAAGGCGCAGATGTTATTATCATAACAAAGCCACAGCTTTTTGATTTGTTCAAATATAATTTCCCTGATTGTGAAGTTATGAATGCAGATGCACAGTTGCCACCGTATCATTTTCATGTAGCATTGATGGATCTTCCTAAATGCTTTGGTACTACAATTGACACGATTCCCTATCCTACTCCTTACTTGGATGTAAGTGATGAGATGAAAGAGTTTTGGAAAGAAAAGTTAGGACCTAAAACAAAGAAACGAATTGGCATACTTTGGAGTCCAAACAAAGTAGCATTCATTTCACGTTTTCGTAAGATACCATTGAAACAATTGTTAGCGGCTACGAATAATGAATGTGAATTTATTAGTCTTTCATATGAAGTAGACGAACACTCACTGAGTTTGTTTAGAAAATTTAACATCAGAACCTTCCATGAAGACTTATCCGGATTCTATAATACTGCAGGATTGATTAGTCAACTAGACCTTGTAATTTCAATCGATACAGTTATACCTCACTTAAGTGGTGCGATGGGTATACCCACATGGGTCATGTTAACTGACTATGGATGTGATTGGCGGTGGTTTATGAATCGAAACGACAGCCCGTTTTATAATTGTATGAGGTTATTCCGTCAAACAAATGGCACATGGGATAATGTACTTGAAACAATCAAGCAGGAACTAAAACAATTTGGTTGACAATAAATAGTGTTTCTGCTATAATACTCGTATTATGAAAAAAGAAATACTATCTTTCATTGTTAAAGAGCCCAAACATAGGGCTCACCGTGTTCTTTTCTGTGAGAACACTCCCTTCAAACCTAAGGTTGTTAAGCCTAAAACAGGCTATCAACGCAAACCCAAGCATCCAAAATTTGACAATAATTCCTCTTTCTGATACAATTCATTGTATTGAAACTAAAGGAGTTATATGACTATAGAATTTAACAAAGACTTACTTTGTAAGGATTGTAAGAATGTTGAGGCTAGTTTTATGTCTAGACTGACCAATTTTA
>JAUKPQ010099572.1:2095-16847 GCA_032273045.1 Chloridella minuta | reverse complement strand
CTTCGGCGGCGGCGCGGGGAAGAGGCTGACCTGTTCGAGGCTGGACTTGTACCGGCTGGAGAATAGATCATTTGGGTGGCGTCACCGGAATGATGCCCGCAAAATGCCGAATGCTGCGCAGGGAGAGCCTGCGAGGGGGTTTTGGATTTCTCCTCATGAAACAAAGGCACTTGTGCGTAGTCTTGAAAAATAGATTACGTTTTTTGTTGCGCGTCTGATCTGCGTACAATACGCATTGTCTCGCAATGAAAACACCTACGCTCAATGTGAGCAGTGTGGTTCAGTTCTTCGGTGGACGCGGCGAGCTTTACAAGAAGCTCAGTGCGGCACGGGTAGAGCTGAGTCACCGCACAATCGACAACTGGCTGTATCACCGGATCATCCCGATGAACAGGTTCTTGGAACTCATGGCTGTTGCCAAGGCAAACGGCTTGAAACTCAAAATGGAAGACCACCTCAAGTATGAGCACCCACAATGAGTTTCCGTACAGAAGAGATGCCAATAAACGGCATACCACTCCTCCCAATGAGCTTGGGATGTACAGAAATCCCCCGGCTCAGTTGCCAAGTGCAATCATCGACCAAATAGACGGTCAATTAAATGGCCTAGGGGCAATGGATGTAGCTTGTCAAAAATGGCTTATTAAAAACAACTTAGTTGGAAAGATTAAATGGAACAAATGAAAATTAGACACTCCTCACTCCCGAAACTGGCCCTGTGCGGCCAGTACGAAGGAACTGCTGGCAACAGCAGTGCAGCCTCTAGGGGCACTATGCTTGACGGCGTCTTCCGTGACGCTTGGGTTACCAGCGAGCTGCCTAGTAACTTGAGTGACGAGGACGCAGCAGCAGTCCGCTGGGCACTTGCTCAGTGTGTCCAGCTTGGCGGCGGTGCAGACGGGCTAGAGACTGCGGATGCCAAGTGCAAGATCCAGACCTCTGGCCTTGAGCACATGGGCACGGCAGATGGCATTGCAGTGCGTGGCAAGTGGCTCATCGACCTTAAGAGCGGTCAGGTCTATGACTACACCGGCCAGATGGCGGCATACGCTCTGGGTCTGATGGAGACTCACTTCGAGCAGGAGTGGACCACTCATCTCCTCTTTTGTGACCAGCAGAAGATGGTGACTCAGCACTGGACGTACACAAGCGCCAAAGAGACGGTCCAAGCTATCCTCGACAACGTAGGGACGGCTCCTAAGGAGAACGACTATTGTGGTTGGTGTGCCAAGAGTTTGACTTGCCCCGGGCGCGTCCAGTCTCAGGCCATCGTGCTTCAGACGACGGAGCACGCTATTTCGCCTCAGGATGGCTCATTCCTGACCCTGCTAGACGACCCAGCAAGGATCGGACTGTTCCTTCGCCAGTGTGCAACACTAGATCACTTCCGCGAGGCTGCCGCTGACAAGGCTCGCCAGTTGCTCGAAGCCGGTGAACAGGTGCCTGGATGGCGCCTCCAGAAGCCTAGGGCTACTGAGTTTGTCAGCAGCGAGTATGTAGCCAAGGCAGTGGAGGAAGGACTGATCGGTGCAGGAGATGCCATCAACGCTTACGGATCTCTGTCTGCCAAGAAGGCTGAACAGCTTTGGAGCGTGGCCGGGCACGAACTGCCTGCTTACGTTGTGTCACGCAAGGTTGGAAAGCCTCCTATCGTTGCTTCCAAATGAACTACATCGCCATCGACCCCGGCGTAGGAGGCGGGATCGCCTTCATCGACACCGACGGCAGTGCTCAGGCGTTCCCTATGCCGGCAACCCTGCACGACATTAGTAAAGAACTACACCTTCTTTCACGATCCTCCTTTGGGCCTGTGACAGTCTTCATCGAAGAACTGCCCAAGTTCGCAGGCAAGATGTCAGGTAGCAGTATTGGAGTCATGTTCCGAAATTACGGCAGAATCGAAGGGCTGTTGGCAGCCTTTGAAGCCCGTATCGAGTACATCCCGCCAAAGAAGTGGCAGTCTGCTCTCGGCCTAGGCGAAAAGAAGTCCCATGGCCCCCGCTGGAAAGCTCACCTTAAAGGAAGGGCACAAGCCCTTTACCCAAACCTGTCAGTGACCCTAAAAACCGCAGACGCTCTCCTCATCCTTGAGGCTGGGCTAAAAATGAAAACCAAATGCAACTAATACCCATCGACCAAATATCCCTGATGGCAAAAGCCATCGCAGAATCCAAACTCTTCGGCATCCAGACGCCGGCTCAGGCTCTTGCTCTGGGCCTACTCTGTCAGGCTGAAGGGCGCCATCCCGCTGAAGCAGCCCGCGACTACCACATTATCAATGGCAAGCCCTCCTTGAAGTCTGAAGCTATGCTTGCACGATTTCAGCAGGCCGGCGGGAAGGTGGACTGGCATGAATATACGCATGAGTCTGTCAGTGGCACGTTCTCGCATCCCCAGGGTGGCAGCCTTAAGGTGTCTTGGACTATGCAGGACGCCACCCGCGCCGGTTTGACTGGCAATCCAACGTGGAAGAAGTTCCCTCGTCAGATGCTCAAAGCCCGCTGCATCTCTGAAGCAGTGCGCGGCATCTTCCCCGGCGTCCTGTCTGGCCTTTATGCTCCTGAGGAGGTGGGTGAGTTTACTCCAGTGCAGGCAGTAACTGAACCTGAGCCCTTGCAGATTGAGGCGCCCAAGGAAGTGCCTGAGAAGATAGAGCGCATCAATCCTATGCAACGCTTACTCGCCAGTAAGAGTAAGGCTCAACGTGACAAAGTCACTGAAGGAGCACTTAAGAAGGGTTGGATCAAGGAAGGCGAGAGCTTCCTCGACATCCCCGCAGACATTGCCATGCAGGCTACAGCTTTCCCTGAGAGGTTCTTTGCCGCTTTCGGAATTTAACCCAAAAACCAAACAAAACCATGCCATCCGTAAAAATTGAACTCGGTGAACAGAAACAAGCAATCGAAGCAGGCATCCACCTTGCCAAGATCACAGACGCAGTCGAAGCCATCAGCAAGGCTGGCAACGACATGCTCAAACTCGAAGTCGCAGTTGGGCCTCTCAAGTTCAACTCGTGGGTAGTCTTCACGACTAAGAACAGCCGCAACCTGGCTGACTTTGCTGAAGCTATCGGGCTGAAGGTTGAAGACGGGAAGCCCCTCGCAATTGAGATTGACGATTGCGTCGGAAAGGCAGCGAGGGTAGAGCTCGCACCGGGAGAGAAGATCTCCGACAAGACCGGCAAAGCCTACCTTGAGATCAAGCGGTGGCTGCCGCTCGACTCAGCAGATGTGAGCGGGGACGAGATCCCGTTCTAAGTTATTCATTGGGGGGTGCGCATCCGATCACGCACAAACTTTATTGGAGCGATGCCATGATGAAAGCAGACTTGTTGGAGGCGGAGCGGATTGCAGAGGAGTTGTTGAAGGTGGATAAGGACTTTAAGAGGACTGGGCAAGGTGGATTGAATGTGGGCGGGTTAGAGGGAATGACGCTAGCAAAGGCAGTGCAGATTTTTCAGGGAACTCTGGAAGCGAAGCCGCTTTCGAGTGTGGCGCGGATGCAGCGCGACTTAGAGGCGACTCTCTAAACATGAGAGAGCCAACCATCCCGCAGGCTGAACAAGCCGAGCGGGCAGTGCTGGGGTGTCTACTATTTGCACCTCATACAGCACTGCCGACTATTGCCGCCAAGGGGCTGACCCATGGCGACTTTCATAATCCACAGTTCGGGGCGATCTTTGCCGGCATTCAAGAGGCAGTCCGGGCTGGTCTGAGCATGGACCCTATCGGGCTGGCTACAAGGCTTGCCAAGGGGGGCATCTCATTTGCTCTTCTGTCTGACCTTGCCTCAGGAATGCCTAGTCTTGAGCCGCTCCCGAGCTGGTGTGAACTGGTCCAGGATGCAGCCCGGCGCCGTGAACTACTGACTGCGCTTAGTAAGGCGGCTAACGCCATTTCGGTCGGAGAGGCTACAGAACAGGTTGTAGCCGGCCTGAGTGTAGCGACACTGACAGCTAACGCAGAACGCGGCCGGGGTTCTATAGTACAGTCTACGTTTAATGACCTGCTTTTCTATGATACAGAGCACGATAGCAACACGCTTATAGGAAACCGCTGGCTATGCAAAGGCGGGAGTGTGCTCATAAATGCTCAGTCTGGTATCGGAAAGAGCAGTTTGACGATGCAGTTGGCAATTGGCTGGGCACTCCACGGGATCGGTGCATTCTCTGAAGTCCTGACCTTTGGCCTGATCCCGGTTAAGCCTCTTAAGAGTCTCATCATCCAAGCTGAGAATGACCAAGGTGACCAAGCCGAGGTCTTGCAATCGGTATTTTGCAAGTACGGGAAGTCTCAGTGTGGAGAGACTGAGAGGGCCCTTCTCAACGAGCGAGTCATCTTCTATAGGGACAACATTCACTCTGGGCCAGACTTCTTGCGCGTTCTAGAGACTCTCGTCCTTAAGCACTCCCCGGACGTTGTCTGGATTGATCCGCTGATGTGTTACCTAGGAGACGACATCAGTGACCAGGCCGTGGTGACAAAGTTCTGTAACGAACTCAACAGGATCAGCAGCAAGACCGGGGTACTGTTGGCGATCATTCATCATCTTCCTAAGCCCAAAGAGAACTCTGCACGAACTGATTCTGACTTGGCTTACAGTGGCTTTGGCTCGTCTGCACTGACGAACTGGGCACGCGAAGTCATCACACTCCAACGTGTAGAGACAGAGGAGAACCAGCCTTTGACGTGTAGTCTGACTATGACTAAACGCAGGTTGCGTTCCAACATCAAGTGCTTTGAGAAGGGTCAACCGACTTCCAAGATCTACATTCGCCACAGCCCTACACCTGAAAGACACGGGATGATCTGGCAGCAGTGCTTGAAACCAATTGTCGAGAAAGACGATGAGAAACCAAGGAGAAGGAAATGAACTACACAAAGATTGGAGCACTACCAACACACAGGTACATCTGGGTGGACAGTCAGTACACTCATGCAGAGCCCTGTGGCCTCGTAGAAGCCATGTGGGTTGGCCTGACATCCATCCCTGGGCGAGCTTGGGGGATCAACGTAATCCTGCGAGACGGGGGCGCACTCTACCGCAATATCCCACCTCATGCGGTAGCGTTTATTCTTGAACCAGATGATGACTGGAGCATCAGTGATGCCCAACTCTGGGACTGTTACAGCTACCATTTTGCAGTGCTTCAAAACCCGATTATGCGTGGAATGGAGGTGACCGTAAAGGTGGAGGATCTGATCCTGCATGGAGAGTATCTGTTCTCTGTAACACACCTACACGACGGCTGGTCTGACAGCCCGGACCAAGACAAGGAGTTTATCTTTGTGCAGCTCGATTGTGGCCGATTGACGATCCAGCCTACCAACAGAGTGCGCTTCATCGACCACAGTTTCACGAAAAACGAACTGCAAAAGTTGAAATTGCAAGAAACAGTCTACAGTTGCGAATAATGAATCCACGCTCTGAGAACCCAAAAGACGAAGGTCCATATGCCTGGCAGACCCGTGAAGCTGCCAAGATTGCCGGCCAACTTGGTCCCAACCACTATGCTGTTTACCATGCCTTGACCCACTTTCAGAGTGCCGCAGGGACTGACCAGAAGAAGCGTTTTGCAGCCTCATACGAGCAGCTGGCCAGTCACATTGGAGCGTCAAAGAACACCGTTTCTAGGTGCCTTCCTGACCTTGAAAAAGCCGGGCTAATCCGCATCTTTTCGGGTGCTAACGGAGGGCTTAGGGCAACCCGAAATGCTTTTTGTTTGCTCACGATTAGCCACCCCTCACAGGGTCATGGCCACCCCTCACAGGGTCAGCACGTGAAACCCTGTGGGGGTGAGCACGTGAAACCCTCACAGGTGTGCAAGAAGAGACTAGATAACAAATACAACTCGGGGCCCAAGGCCCCCGAGGTTGTATTAGAGAAGAATGAAAAGCAGCCCACTTGCTCGCCCTTGACGGGCGGCAGTGGTCCACAAAAGAACCCAGAGATCATCCATGATTTCTCCCATCTGCCAGAACGTGACAGGGCGTACATGGTGGCGATGCGTGCAATCGCTGCCGAGGCTGACGCTGAGATCGCAGAGCAGATTCGCAAAAAGCGGGAAGCTGAAAAAAATTCCTAAAGTCCAAGCCGACCCAAGCCGATACAGACTTCGATGAAAGAAACCCACTACACTCAATCGCTCATCAGGGATGTCATCATCCCCGAGGAGATCGCAGTGCTCAAACGCACCATCACTAGGCTTGCCCAGCGGGCCAACGAACTCGAAGGGGAACTCAGGGGCGCTCTGTGCCTCCTAGACCACGTTGACGCGACCAAGATTTCTCTGCACTGGGGAACGGTCAGTGAGTTCATTCGTGACCGCATGGAGTTGAATCACAACTTCGAGCAGCTTATTAAACTGCCCATAGAGGCCCTTGGCGGCCCCGTAGAGGTGCCTGATACCATCGAGTAATATGACCACAGCCAACGACATGAAAACACGACTGCAACTCGACGAAGAGATTGCTGACCTGCAAGAGGCTTTGATGATCGCTACTGAGGCACTCAAGGAAGCTCTGAGGATTGGGGCGCCTCAGGTGCGGAACCGGCAGAACCTACTTAGCTGGTCGCACCTTGAAGTGACGGCTAACGCACTGATGGCTGAAACGCATAAGCACTGATATGACTGACGAACAAATTAACGCGGCTATTGCTAAAGCGTGTGGGTGGAAAGAAATCACAAACTGCACTTGTGGCGGAAAAAAGCGTGGATGTCCACCGGGAGGACACGCATCAAGCCACACGCCAAACTACTGCACCGACCTCAACGCGATACATGAAGCGGAAAAGGTGCTGGATTCTCACGAGCTTTTTAGTGGGTACTACTTGGCACTCTATGACATCACCCAATCAACGCGCTGGCCGATATGCGCCACCGCCAAACAACGCGCAGAGGCATTTCTGCGGACGCTGGGGAAATGGGAGTCAACCACCGAGGAATCCTCGGCAGTTCAAAAGGAGGTGCAGGGATGAACATTAAAGAATGTCCGTTTTGTGGATCTACAGATTCCCGTATTCACAATCATGTTGTGACAAATCAATTTACCATAGTTGGACTACAGTGGTTTGTGCAGTGCATTAATTGTCATGTTGAGGGGCCAAGCGAGGACTCAAAAGAGTTTGCCGTTAAAGCATGGAATACAGGCACGCCAAGGCATCACCGAGTCTTCAAGCTGGAAGAAGCCCTCAAGCGCATCCGCGACTGCGACTTCGTCATCACCCTGCCTGACCGCATGGACGCGGTCCGGGCAATAGCACGGGAGGCACTGGAATGAGCAACATCGTCGAAAATATATCGGACGACTTAAACGTCGCGGCTACCGAAATCATGCTCCTGCGTGAGTGTTTGGAGTTTCAGCAAAAGGAGGGGAGAAAGTTTCGTGACGCACTTGAACGCATCGCGCTTTGTAATTGGCCTGGGCCTAATCCGCTCGAACTTAGCCGCGCAGATTGGATGCAGCAAATAGCACGGGAGGCACTAGAATGAGCACTGAAGACAGACTCAAACAGCTACTGGCAATCGCAGAGGGCCTAGTTGAGTGTATCGGCGCAGGCTACTCGTCGAACGAGTCTCAGTCTGCGTTGTGGGCTTACTACAAGCTCAAGCGCGAGATTGAGGCAGAATCCAAAGAGTAAACATCGGCACAAAAAAGAAGGCGCCCCGGGAGACTGGGGCGCCTTCTTTGCTTTAGAGGGAAAGCCTAAGGCCGATTAACCTTGGCCGCTAGCTTAGCAGCACGCTTCTCAGCGTGAAACTGTGATCTCGATATGTTAGCACATGCGTCTGAGCACGTCTTGGCCCAGCCAGCTCCAGACAGCCGACCAGTGAACTGTTGGCTACACACTTTACAGGTGTGGATAGGAAGCGCCCTAGGCGGGTAGTGCGACATGCTGGCCTTCTTCCCAGCACAGATGTCTGAGCAGCATGCTTGCTTCTTGGAACTTGGCTGGAACTGTTCTCCACACAGTGTGCAGGTCTTTTTGTCGAGCCTGCAAACTGCACAAGCCTGGTACTTGCGCTGGCCACGGGTAAAGTCTTGTCCACACTTAATACAGGTAATGTGGCGCCAGTCTGCCAATGGTCGTTTAGACTCGACTACTAGCTCAACTAGCTCTGAGGGTACTGGAGGCTTAATCAGCCCGGCTTGGATAGCCTTTGCGACTAGGAAGGGAAACTCTTCCAAGTCAGGCCTACGCTCGGGCAAGCTGGCTTCGATGAAACGATCCCCAAGGCAGCGAGTGTGCCGAGATGGAGGACTGTAGTAGGGGTTGCCGTTCATTGTGCTCATAGGATTATTTAGTGATGTGCAGCATGACTGCGACGTTAAGGAGAGTGAGGAAGGAGAAGGTGATGGCCTCGAAAGCGTCGTGGGCGCCGGCCAGGGCTAGGACATCGACAAGCAAGAGAGCCCAGAAGCCTGCTTTAAAGAGCAAGCCTGTGCGGCGTGTATTGGCTGAGACATGGGGTGGGAAGCGTAGTTTCATGTGATGTTCTGGGTAGTCGTCTGTACGGGACGGGGATTCGATGTCAGGTTTGCTGTAGCGGGATGTGCTCATGGGATGGGTCCCCTTTTTGGGAGTAATTTCAGTTTTGAGAAATGGTTTTTCCAATTTCCGATTTAAGGATTCGGCAACGGGAACTGGGTTCTTTAGGAGAATCTTCCTGGGCGGGTGAGATTGTCCGGGCCAGCTCCAGGGCGGGTCCCCTTTTTCCGGGTAAATTGACATTCCATATTTTGGTTTTCTGATTTTGGATTTTCCCTTTTTGGCTTCTCGTGTGCGTGTGCGCGTGTGCAGGCTCGTAGGCGTGCGTGCGTGGGTAGGCGTAGGCGTAGGCGTGCGCATGGGGGCGGGCGGGCAAGCATAGGCGTGCGTGCGTGTTTGCGTTTTGATAGCGTAATGAACCTGCCATTAAACGAGCAGAAAGGCCTATTCTAAGGCAGTTTGTTTGCTGGCAAGGTCTCCATGGCGGAATGAGTGTAAAGGGCTTTTAAGGGGCTGTTTTGTACGTTGTGGGTGCGTATAGGGAATGAGGGGCGCGAATGGGTGGAAAGGTGCAGTGTAAATGCAAAAAAGGGACCCTCCTTTCGGAGAGTCCCTTGTTCGGACTTGCGCTTAGTTGTGTTTCGGGTTAGATCAGTTTGCCCCGAACCCATCTCAGGTCCTCATGCTTTGCCCTGGTCAATCTCAAGCCGTTTGACCTCGCCCAGGAGCGAGCATGAGAGGCCTCAAAAAACTTGTGGTCAATTAAGGCGCGTACGACCCATATGTTTCCCCGGCGGATTAGTTTTGCACTCATTCGGAAAATAAGGCGTAAGCGGTTGAAATTAAGGTGAATGCCACGGCAAGGGCAAAGGTGATTTTTAGGAGGAGGAGGGGTTCCATATTAGGCGCGCACCGGCATAATGAGGCCGAAAGCTTCGTCACAGTTTTCCCCCATGGGGCGAACTATGACAACGTCCGCTTCCCCTGAGATTTCAAGCAAAACTCGATCTTTTCGAGCGCCAAGGGCCTTTGCAAGGCGAAGCAACAGGGAAGCGTCTAAACGGATTTTTGCAATGGCGGGAGCGCGGTTCTCATCGGGCACAATGCGATCCATTACGGGAGGGCGACACTGAGTGACAGGATAGTGTGCACCGCCCGTTGCAATGCTGGCGGCATTGCCAAGGCCGATAAAGGCATGTTCGGCTTTTGAGCCTCCGGCTTTGCGGGACTCTTTAAGAGCCTTAATCGCGATACGTTCGCCCTTATCTTGCGAGTCTAGTTCGACGGGGACAACCGCCAGAATCTTGCCATCGGTAGCAATAGCACGCGGTCCGATGCCAGTGACAAGTTTCGCGCTTTCGCCGTTGGATTCAATCCAAGGTTCGCAGATTGCGTGGCGGGTCGTGTCAGTGCTGCAAGCTTCCTCTAGTTTGTACGATTTCTTAATTTTCATTGTTCTTTATGGTTATTAGGTTTATGAAGCTGGATTGCTTCCCTATGTCCCCGCCCGGAAGCGGGGACAACGGGGAGCACTTAGAAGCTGGCAATGATTACACCGCCTTCAAATTCAATAACTTGTGTTTGATCCTGTAGCCATGACAAGGCATCCGCTTCTTTGTCTTCTTCGCTTTGAGCTTCTTCACCTAGGTTGGGGTTGGGTTCAAAGCCCTGTTCTTTGGCGGCTTCTAAAGCTGAGTCGTATTCTGAGTAATCGCAACGGATAGCAACGGCGTCGAATTCGATTTCAGTTCCCGTATCTGATTCTAGTTCTTCGAGGTAATCAACTAGCGCTCGAGCTCCCGCGCGGGACCAACGGGCGTACTGATCAATTTTGAGCAGCTCAACGGCGGCGGATGTGGTAAGGGTGAGTTTCATTTTGAGTATTTAGTTGGATTTGAGGGAGTTGCGGGAGTTGTGGGGAGAGATTAAGCTTCGCAGAGTTCGTAGCAAAATTCCTCAGAGTCAGGCTGATTCTTAAGCCATTCGACAGTGGCGAGGGCTGCTTCGTAAGAGGGCTCGTAACAGAGGATTGTGGGTTCGTGTCCGAAAGGAACGAAGGAGGTTTCAAGGACGCAGTAGGTGACGGAGTTGTTCGACATGCGCTGAAGATACGTAGGAGACAGAGGGAGTGCAAGAAGTTTGTGCGCTTTTTTTGTGTAGGGAGAGACTGGGGAGGCTGGCAAGGGGTTGTGTGCGTGGGGATTAAGTAGAGGGAAAAAAGATTGTTGCTCGCTCAAAAAAAGAGCGAAACTAGAGCGATGCTGACCGAGAAGATGAAAGAACACATGATTAAGCCCGGTGAACGGCCATGTGGCCGGGCAAAGGGAACGCCGAACGCGCTCACTGCTTCGATCAAAGACGCAATACACAACGCGTTCGAGGAGTTGGGCGGTACTTCGTACTTGGTTTACGTAGGCCGCAGGGACCCGCGTACCTTTTGCGCACTGCTCTCTCGCCTCTTACCAACCAAGCTCGCCAATGCTGATGGCTCGCCGCTGCTAGCAGCCCTCACGGAGCTAACAGACGCTCAGCTGGAAGCACGCACAGCAAGGGCGCTTGCCGATGCTCAACGGGCTGGCCTAATGGGCCCGCCTGATGGGGGATCTAATGCGGCGGTGCTCGAGGTACAGGCTGAGGTTGTGGAACCGGTAGAGGGGCAGACAGAGGGTGACAAGCCATAACGCCATACAACACAAATCATATAGAGTGGGATCTGTTGATTACCAACTGGTTACGCA
Source organism: Chloridella minuta (assembly GCA_032273045.1). Taxonomy (NCBI): domain Eukaryota; class Xanthophyceae; order Mischococcales; family Pleurochloridaceae; genus Chloridella; species Chloridella minuta. The sequence continues at coordinate 5,619 of JAUKPQ010099572.1, read as the reverse complement.
AGATGATATCATACTGATCCAGTGTGCAGATCATAGTACACTGGTATTAAGTATACTAGATTGATATACATTGATGATACGTAGTATGGGTCATCACCCCCATCCAGGTTCCTATAGAAAAGAAAGTCGAGGTCCCTACACAGCCGCCCTTTCCCCACTCCTCAACCAGTACCCCTCAACCCCCTTCAGTCTCCCCCCTAGTCACCCCAAGTACCCTCCCCCTTTTCGGGGGAGGCTCCCCAGCTCTTTCTTTTTCCAGTTGCACAAACCTCTCTTCATGCTATCTCTCGCAGAGTTATGGAAACACTCATTAAGACCCGTAAGCCTCGTGTTCGCAAAGAAACTAATCCCCAGATTAGTGCATTAAAGAAATCCGTTAGTGCAGCTCTCAAGGCAGCCTGGATGGTTGATTCTGTAAAGACTCGGCAAGAGAAGGCTGTGCGTAGGAGCAGGGTTACGCTGGAGGCTAAAGTCGAAGAGCAGCGTGAGGCGCTCAAGGCGATTAAGGCCAGTGTAGACGCCTTCCTAGTGGTCCTCACCCCAGAGGCTACCCCCGTCATCCCCCAAGAGCTTCAGGCCATTCTGGACGACCCGGCCACCGTAGTCTTGGACCCTAGCGCCGCTGCTTAGTTTTTTCTAGAGCCCGCCAAGGCTAGTGCGAAAGCATCCTCAAACCGGCGGGCCACTTAATTTTGCGACACCTGCCATGCTGGCTCCATGCCGGCGGCACCTAGCTTACGCTTCGCGTGGGTGTGGTGAAGTGGTGTGACAGCAGGAGAGACTGCCCTTTTCTATGGACCTAAACTCTATCCCAGAAGAAGCGCAAGGCGCCGCTGATCTTGCCTATGCGCTCTTGCTTAACTCCATGAGTAGAGACATGGAATACGAAGAGTTCACCTTCGACCTGGAAGGCGGGCCAGACGACGGAGACGAGTATAAGGTCATCGTGATGAAGATATGAGTTATCTCGATGAGGACACTTTTCTAAGTCTCAGTCTTGCCAATGATTTATGCAACGAACACGAGCGTGCAGAGGCGTGGAAGCAGATGGCTGTGCTCTTGGCTAGTGTACTTAGGGACTCTTGGAGTAGTCCGCACTCGATAAAAAATGACGCATTGGAAGCGTTTAAGGACTTGCTCAAAAATGAAACATCTCGCAACCTATAGGTCAACCAGTCAACCCGGGGGTATGGCTGGCGGGAAAAAACAACCCGGCCCTACGTGTGTAGGTGTCCGGGCTTTTCTCTTTGTATGAACGATGTTTACCACCCAAAACACTACACTGAGCATCCCAGTGGAGTGGAATGCATTCAGATTGCCCAGGCGTTTAACTTTAACCTAGGCAACTGCATTAAGTACATCTGGCGAGCTGGGCTTAAGAGCCAAGATCCTCTTCAAGACCTTCAGAAGGCTGCTCAGTACATTGAGTTTGAGATTGCGAGGATTCAGAGGGAGCGTGGGCAATGAGCGATATCCTCGATGGCCTCGATAAGAACTTGGAACTGACTCTTCTGCTCGAAGAGTCTCTGAGGCGCCGCAAGGAGCGCAAGATCGCTACCTACTTCCCTGACGCTGGAGAGTACCGCAGAGAACTATATCCCAAGCACATCGCTTACTTTAAGGCTGGGGCACGGTATCGCGAACGCCTCATGATGGCTGCCAACCGTATTGGCAAGACTGAGTCGATTGGAGGGTACGAGATGGTGCTGCATATGACAGGCCGTTATCCCTCATGGTGGGAGGGCAGGAAGTTTGATAGACCAGTGAGTGCCTGGGCGGCTGGCGACACCGGCAAGACGACTCGTGACATTTTGCAGATGAAACTCCTAGGGCCGCCTGGTGAGTTTGGTACTGGGCTCATCCCTAAGGCAGATCTGATTAAAACTACTGCCAAGGCTGGGGTAGCAGAGGCTATCGAAGTCATCACTGTTCGTCATGCCTCTGGAGGTGAGAGTAGGCTTACCTTCAAGTCCTACGACCAGCGCCGGGAAGCGTTTCAGGGCTCTGAACAGGATGTGATCTGGTTAGACGAAGAGTCGCCGTTGGATGTCTACACAGAGTGTTTGCTCCGTACCATGACCAACAATGGTATGACGATGCTTACGTTTACCCCTCTTATGGGGATGAGTGAGACTGTCTTATCGTTCATGCCAAATGGTGAGGTGCAAGAACAGGCTAACGGAAGCAAGTACGTTGGCATGGCGACTTGGGACGATGTCCCGCACCTGACTAAGACCCAGAAGGACGAGCTTTGGGCGTCTATCCCGCCGTTCCAAAGGGATGCGCGTTCTAAAGGCGTGCCACAGCTTGGAGCAGGGGCAATTTACCCAGTGCCAGAGAGTGAACTCATTACTGAAGAGTTTGCCATCCCAGAGCACTGGAGGAGGTGCTACGGCATGGATGTAGGCTGGAATAGGACTGCGGTCATCTGGGGCGCCACTAACCCGGACACAGAGGTGACGTATCTCTACTCAGAGTATTACAGAGGCCAAGCAGAGCCGATCTTGCACGCGGAAGCCATTAAAGCCCGTGGCGAGATGCCGGGGGTAATTGATCCAGCCAGTCGCGGTCGAGCGCAGACTGACGGGCAACAGCTTCTTGGCATGTACCGCAGGCACGGCCTCGACATAACCCTTGCGAATAACGCTGTGGAGAGCGGGCTCTACACGGTGTGGCAGACGATGTCAGCCGGCAAGCTTCGTGTTTTCCCAAATCTTCGCAACTGGCTGTCGGAATTTCGCCTGTATCGGAGGGATGAAAAGGGGAAAGTCGTGAAAGATAACGACCATTTGATGGACGCGACACGGTATTTAGTAGTAAGTGGCTTGAGTAGGGCTGCTATTCCGTCTAAGTATGGTACAAAGAAGAATAGCTCATTTGTGATGCCAGTGATTAACTTTTTCAAGAGATGACCGAAGACAAACTTTCCCTAATTCACCAAGCTGCTCGCGCAGAGTTTGACCAGATCCAAGGTGCCATGTACCAGGAGCGCATGAACTGCCTTGGGGACCGGCGGTTTTGCTCACTGGCAGGAGCACAATGGGAAGGACCACTAGGCGATCAGTTCGAGAACAAGCCTAGGTTCGAGGTCAACAAGATCCACATGGCGGTTCTTCGTATTATTAACGAATATCGTAACAATCGGATCACTGTAAACTTCGCGTCCAAAGAGGGAGAAGAGTACGACAAACTTGCTGATACCTGTGCCGGCTTGTATCGAGCAGACGAACAGGACTCTGGGGCAGAAGAAGCGTATGATAATGCCTTTGAAGAGGCTGTTATGGGTGGATTTGGTGCTTGGAGGCTTAGAACTGAGTACCAAAACGAGGAAGATCCAGAAGACGACAAGCAGCGGGTGTGCATTGAGCCAATCTTTGACGCTGACACTAGCGTTTACTTTGACCTAGGCGCCAAGCGGCAGGACAAGGCAGATGCCAAGCTGTGTTTTGTGCTCACCAGCATGACTCGGCAGGCTTACATGGCCGAGTACGACGATGATCCTTCGACCTGGCCCAAGACGATCA
>JAUKPQ010099461.1:2320-16849 GCA_032273045.1 Chloridella minuta | reverse complement strand
GTGCTTACAGTTGGGTCCGCCTTTCCAGTCCCAGATTGAATAGGTGTTAGCCCCGCCTAACCCAAAGCCCGGGTTAACTGCTCGTGCTCCCATAGCATCGATTTCTTCGAAAGTGTAGAAACGATCTAAGCCAACCATTTCGCGACAGAAATCTCTTGTGTCTGATCCAACCGATCCTGAATATTTGTAAACAGTGTAGCCTTTAGCAAGTTCAAGATCAAACCCTTCAGGAATAGAATTAAACTCCATTCCGTTTTCTGTAAAGTCGTTTGCAACAAATCCTGCTGTTCTAGCAAACTCTAGAACTTTAGAAAGGTCAACAGATTTTTCAACAACGTCTTTTTTATTCTTTGGAGTTTGTTGAGTGTAAGGAGCCAAACCACCTGTGTTAATCTCAAACTTCTCTCCAAGTCCACCAAGTTCAGCAATAACATCAACATTATTATCAATATGTTTATCTATATTTAGGTCTTTAACCTTTTCCACCTTAGCCTTATTAGACCCGGTAGCGTACACTCTAGATTCAGGAATACCTAATTCAGATGCACGATCCAACATACCAGAACTAACTTCGTTTCTTGCAGATATAATGTACAATGTATCTCCTGCATCTTTATACTTTTTTGCTAATTCTAAACCACGTTCAGTGGAAAGGGTGTCGTCAAAATCAAAACTTACTTTAGCAAATTCCATAGCTGAATGTGATTGCCATTTAGAAATGCAAACTGCAACAGCTTGTTCCTGAGATTGACCTTCATCGATATTATTGCTAATGCATCTACCCATATAGTCTGATTCGCTTTCCCCTGATTGTGGTTCTACGAATTGTTCTTTTCTGAAGTACATCCAGTTCTTTTCAATTGCAGGCGAGTCAACAAGAGCAATGGCATCCACACCAGAGTCTTGTAATTCGTCTATAACTTCTAAATCTATTACTCTCTTTTCCATGTTACTATATATGATTAATTAAAGGCGTGCTATATCTGCGATCCTTTTTTGTGCTTCTATTTCGCTAGTCAAGTCAGATGCAACAACATAAGTCTTGATAATTTGTTGTTGACGCTCTTGACTTATAACAGATTCAGCTGATGAAGACAAGTTGTTTAGCGCTCCTGATCCTGATCCCATTGAATTTATTTTATCTAACAACGGTAGGAAAGCTGCGGTAGCTGAACGGTTAACTACGAATTCTCCACCCTCTAACTCGCCGTATTCTGTATTAATACCACCTTCATTATGTTGTGGTCCGGTTAGCAAACCACCATAAGCAAATTTAGAAGCTGCACTTACTGATCCACCATCGCTTGTTGCTGCTTCTTTCTTAGCATTAATCGGTGGCAATGGTTTTTTACCAGCGTAATTTGTTTTCTTAATCAAGTTGATTTGGATAGCAGATGATGCTGCTGCAGCCGCTGCTGCTATACCTCCAAGTACAGGACCAACAATAGGAATACCAGCTAACGAAGTATAAGATTGGATTGCTCCTTGTATACCTGCGATAACTGCTTGTGCTATCTGAACTGTCTTACTGTTTTCGAAACCAGCTTTACCTTGATTGTATTCTTCTAATGCTCGTTGATAATCATTTTCAGCAGATGTTGCAGTATAATTTTCTTTTATTGTTGCTTTAGCTTCAGCACTAAGGGATTCGTTTTCGATTTGTGCTTTATAAGCAAGATACTCTCTTTCTTCTATTGCATTCCATTTCTCATTAGTTGCCTGAACATCCAGCTGTTGTTGCATCTTTTGATAATCAGCAAAAGCTGTAAGTAAAGCTGTGGCTGCCTGAAGATAACCGCCTATCTTTTCTAATGAAAGTAGATTTCTATCTTCTTCTAATTTAGCTATTTCATCGCCAACAGCTTTTTTATTATCTGCTATCTTCTTGTCTATTTCCTGAAGCTTAAGTGCTTTATCAGCTTCTTGCTCTTTGGTAGTTGTAACAAGATCTACAACTGCTTGTCTTTCCTTTGCAAACTGTTCATCTCTAAGAGCAGCTAACTTGTTATAGTATTCTATTTTAGCAGCTATACCATCATCGTCAAATAGCTTATCTAAACCACTAAGTTCTTGTCTTTGCATTTCGAGATTCTCATACTCGATACGTAAAGCCTCTTCCTTTATGTCTGCTAATTTCTTTTGGTATTCTTTTTCCTTTTGTAACTTAGTGTTTTGATCAGTTTCTTGTTTTTTATCATAGTCAGAAATGATCTGATCTATATTTTCTTGCAAAGCAGTTTCTAAAGCAGTTCTCTGTTCATTACTTAAAGCCTGATTCTCTAGTAACTTTTTAAACTTCTCTTTTTCGTTAGCAATAGCCTGGTCTCTTCTTTCAATATCGGTGTTTACTAAAGCATCACTAACCTCTTTTTCAAAGGCTAACTTATCATCTTTAGCCTTCTTATCCGCCTCAGCATTTTTTAACCTAATATCTTCAGCAACATCAAAAGTATCCTTATTGTACTTTTTATTTATGGCAAGAAGACCTTCCTGTAGTTTTACCTCGTTTGCTTTAGTGTCTCTTCCAGCAATCGTATCGTCATCAATTAACTTCTGCCACTTTTGTCTGTTAGCCTCTACCTCTTTTTTATATGCCTCTTCTTTTTTCCTTGCAGCTTCTTCAGCAGATCTTTTAGAAGCATCATCAGCTTTCTTAGCAGCATCATCAGCTTCTTTTCTAGCAGCCTCTTTGTTATTAAACCCCTGAATGGCTACATTATTAACAGCATCATCATAAGCAGATTGAGCTTTTAAACGATTTTCGTAAGCTGATTTTTCTGCAGCTACAGTATCATCATTATATTCTTTAGCTAATGTTTTTTGGGCTTCCTTATAAATTCTATCAAATTTAACTAAATCATCATAAGCAGCAGATACCTGTTCTTTTCTATCCTCTAATTGTTTTGCTCTAATCTGTGCTTCAGTAGCTCCATTAGCTTTTAATTCAGCAAGTTCTCTAGATTGTATTCTAGCTAAAGCTTTAGCATTAGCCTCAATTATTTTATTCTGAAGATCTAATTCTTCAGTTAATTTTTTTGCCTCTCTTGTTGCTTCAGATTCTGCATTAGCCATATCCATTAAAGCACTAACAGCAAATCCTATAGCAACTACTATAGCACCGATACCAGTTGCAGTTAATGCTGCTGCGAAAGTTCTAGCTCCAGTAGCTGCTGCAGCTTCACCAACACCTACTTTAACAAATGAAGAAGCCAGAGCGTTGTTTAGAACAGTGTATATTTTAGTAATCCCCGTTAACCTACCTAAACCTACTGCAGCATCTTTAAGGTCACCACCTAAGTCCAAAAAGGATTGTTTAATGTCCTTTAAATTTAATTTGCCAAAACCTTTTAGAATGTCTATGGTATTAGATGCTTGAGCACCAATGGCTCCTAAAGGCCCAGGTACTGTACCTAAAATATCAACAAAGTTACCAGCAGATGTTTTAGCACCTTTTAAGGAATCCTGAACATCATCGATTTTGGCTTGGATTTTTCTAAAATCATCAGAACCAGCTGCTGCACTTTTTAATTGTAACTTTAACTCCCGCAGGTTTTTCAGCGTAGGTTCAATATCGGCATCAATGTTTATCTTGATATTTTTTTCTGTTGTTTCTGCCATTGAGTTGTGTTTATTTTAAATATGATTTTTTAGATTTCTGGATTGCCGTAGTTGAAATAAAAGTCGTACGTTCCATCATTAACAAACGATGGGGTATAGTAGGTTGTTGCTCCTCCAGGGGTATCGTAGTACGTTGTTGACACTATCGATCCATTTCGGTACACAACCAACTGAACCCTATTACTAGTGCTGACAGTAAACTTAACCCTAATGTAGCTGGTAGTTGGCACATATTTCTTAGTGAAACTGATTGTTGACGTTCCTGAATAAGAACTTGATCCATTACCAAACCAACTTAAGTTGTTAAAACTTATTTGTGGTTCGTATAGAACTGTTACCACAAAAGGTAAAGTGTTGTTTTGTGTTCTAAAAGTTACATTTGTTGTTCTGTTAGTACAAGGATTAGTTGTGAAATCACAAGTTGTTGAAGTGGAAGCTGTACCTCCGACAACATATCTTGCTACATTACCATCTGATATCCAACCAGTTGATCCAGTTACATAACCAGTACCTCCAGTAAATCCTATTGGATCTGGAACCGGTAGAGTTTTAGATGGGTTAAAATAGAAATAGTCTGATGCAGATATCGTTGACTGATTCTGCCACATTGTAAATACGCCATCAGATCCAGTTACACCCTGTACACAACATGCAGATTTTGAATCGTAAGCTAATGAATAAGGTCCGTTATACGTGTAGTTGTCACATCCACAAGCAACGCAGTTAACTCCAAGAGTAACTGTGTGTCCATCCGTACCAACTTGTAGTGTACTGTTACCTGTTAACCCATAATACCAATCTGGATTTAATGGTGTACCAATATTGTCTGCGTATAAGTTAGACGACGATGTAAATGTAGGTCCATCTCCCCAAATTGTTAGCGGTCTACTAGAAGCACAACATACTCCACAACTGGTTTTACCACCAGCTACTCCAGTGTATTGGGTTAGACCAATAATGGTACAGCTGTAACTAGATACTAGAGTTTTACCTAGCACTGCTCCATAGTCACCAATATTGTAAACATAGAAACCATCTGAGTAGTAACCAAAGTTTGCAAATGATGTACCTTGTCCGTTATTAAACCAAACTGTTGCCAATTCTAATGAACTAGTTGTAGTCCATGTTCCATAGAAGTTGGGATCCGTACAACAAGCTGCCAAGTTGGCTGAAGTTGGATGGTAACAAAGACCTTTGTATTTGTAATAGGTTACCCCACCGTTAATGGTGTTGTCTAGATTGATACCAAGACCACTCCATTTAACCAGCTTAACCCCAATGTTTTGTTGTTCACCTAACACGTAGTCCTTAACCTCCATTGGCTGCCACCAACTATCTTTAATGAAAATGAAGTCATTAAAGTTTAATTCTCGTAGATCTTTAGTTGTTAACGAGAATGTAGCATCCATTACTCGAGAGTAAGGATCGTATGTGTTATCAAACCATCTTTGCCAGTAGGTTGTGTAAGCTGTGTTTGCTGTACGACCGTCAAAGTTTGGATTTGTTACTGCTCCAGTTATCCCAACTCCTTCATCCCAGAATTGTGGAGGGTTGGTCCAGTTAAGATCTAGTGCATCCTGATTGTATGGGAATCTGTCAAACGAAGAGAATGCAGGGTAAGTTGTGTATAGAGTTGTGTTTCCAGTTAACCCGAACACTGTGTCCTTCATGTACCAAGGTGATGGTGCAGCTTGTAATCCATTATAGAATCCTAGTCTAGGCTTAACCTGTAGAGGTTGACGTTGTGATTCTGTATCCTTAGCAAAGTGTGGAATAAGAAAGTTGTTACTTAATCCGATTGGTGCAACAGGAAGTGGAGCAAATAGAGATTTGATCTCTCTATCCCCCGTGATGATCTCAATGTTGGAATCTTGATTAAGCTGACCGAATGTTTGTTTGTACTGTTGTTGGTACGAGAAGTTGTAGATGTCTGCCTCTTCCGAATCTTTAAAAACTACTCGACGTGGTTGGGTAGTGAATAGAGGTTTAACACTCACATCTTTATTGCCATCCAGTTTCTTAGTCCAGTCTAGTTGATTACCTGACTTAACCCAATCAACCCATGGTGTGATAGTAAACTTGTTAGCCACAGTTTTACTAGGAACCCACATTAGTTTAAATCTGTCGTTGATTGCTTTAATAAACTCAAGTTGTTTGTACTGAGTAGGCATTAGTCCGGATGGGATAACAACTACCGGTCCTGTAACTTGCATCGTTCCGTTTGTGATCGATAACCTTGAAAAGAAAGTGATAGATGATGTAAATGATAAAGCAACTCTAGTGTTAGCTGGAAGAGTTGCAGTCAGTACTACAAATCCTGGAGTTGTTCCAGTTGCATCTGATACCGTTCCGTTATTATAAGGTTCACCACCAAATGGAACACTTGGATTAAACGTCGGAACGTAACCAGATCTAGTTACATAAGGGGTTACTGGATTTCCAGCAGCATCTAGTCCCATTAGCGTGTAGCTAATAAAACCAGCAGTATATGGTAAAAAGAAATTGTATGTTGGATCGAAGTTAACGTTGACAGCAAATCTAAATGTGTAGGTACCTGCGTAGGTTGTTGTATAGTAGCTACCAGGTATGTTAACCCCATTCGAGTTGTCGTCGATAATAGAACCAAATCTAACTAACGTGTTGGCACTATAGCCATAACCGGTTAGCAAGATGGCTTGGTTTTGTAACAAGTTGACTCTAGCACTAATAACAGAATCCATTAACGCTGATGACGAGTTCGTCGACAACATGTAGATGTTTCTGAATAGTGTTGAATCAAGGAAGTCTGAATCATAAGTGAATCCTGCTTGTGCAAAGATGGCATCCCAAACAGCCTTAACCCTTATAGCAGGTTTGAACTGGTCTAGTGATAATGGGTTGTTTACATAGGTAAACCCTTTCATTGACCCGAAGTTACCCGTTGTTCCCGTGTAAACCGACAACGTAGACTGCTGAGGTTGACCTGCATTAGGTCCAGTTGTCCCGTATGTGTAACCCCATTCGGCTAACGGATAAACTATATCACCATTGTAAAGTCCTCCTGGATTCCAAGAGTTGATTACGTTAGCGTAGGTTAGTGGATGTGCGTAAGCACTTAGATCCAATTCCGAAAGATTCTTAGGTCCAACTACAGATGCGAAAGTACTAGTGTCTCCAAAGAAGCCTATTTCGTACTCTATTTTGCCCGTAGATGGACTAACAACAACTGAGTTAAGTCTTATGTTACCTGAAATGAAAAAAGCTCCGTCTACGTTGATATACGCGTTTGCTTTTTTAGTGGCATCGAAGTCGATCGAGTTGACGTTAAACGCTGCCTTAAAGAATCTACCATTGATGCTGGTATTAGGAACTCTAAACACTCTCGAGAAAGCTGCAGTAGTAACTGTTGGATCCTCTATGGTTTGGATACTCATAGTCAACTTGATAGGTTCGCTATCGTATTGATCTAGTTCAATAAAGTTACCGTAGTTGGCTGTTGCACCAACACCCGGAAATAATCCATCCCCTTGAAACTGGGCGTATAGTTGTACGTATTCCATTATAGATTCTGTTTTTGCTGAGTCTTAGTTATTGTGCAATTGAATGATGCTTGAATCAGTTTGGTTTGTTTAACGTTCTTGTATGTGTAGTCCACGTTGTCAACAGTCACAGTGTAAGGAGTTGGATTAGTTCCAATGTAAGCCCACACTGATGGTGACTCAGATACCGCACCCAAGAAATCAATCTGATCTTGTAGCAACCAGTTGGATTGGATACTGAACTTTCTAGTAACTGTTTTGTTAAATGATTTATTACCACCGGTTAACCAGTTACCTGTTGTGTCAGTTGAACCATCAATAGCGACTGGTGTAGTGCCACCCCAATCTAATGGAGACTGATTGTAAACTTGTCCAACCGAACTAGATGTCTTTTCGTAGAACATGTCGAAGTTGTAGTAGTCTCTACCACCTAAGTCGTTTAACCAACTTAATCTAACTACCGGGTAAAGCACCTGACAGTCGTCTGAGATTGTAAAGTTAACTATTTCTGAAACTTGATCACCAGGGTTTGGTGAAGAAGTTGGTAGATGTTTAGCGTAAGCCGATAACGAGTAACGAACTGCTGTTGGGTAGTCTTCTATCAATGCTATGTCTTTAGGTCCACAAGCAATTGTTAGCACATCATACTTTCTATTCTGGGTTGCCGATGTGTAGACGTTGTTTGTCTGAGGTCCACCACCAGCGGTTGTGTTGTTGTAAATGAATAACGTGTCAAGTACATTGTCATCTATATCGTAGATGTCAATCACAACAACTTGCACTGGAGAAGCATAAGAACCTGCTGCTGCATCGTTCCAGTTTAAGAATGATAGTGTGTGGTGATCAATAGAACGCACGTTAATGTAGTTGCTATCGCGTTTAAGGAACTTTCCATTGCCATCCATAATGTATGGTCCAAAGTTGCCTCCGGCTCCTGTAGCAGCCATGTGTTGGATTCCATCTTCATATGGTAAAGCAGCTGGGATAACCCTAACTGGTTTGTTATACTCTTGTGCGTACATAGTATAAGCAGGATCTCCAGTTCCACCAATTCCATCGTAGATGGTACTGATAGCTCCAGCACTTGCACCAACATACTCTTCACCAACTTTAATAAACACTGAACCAACAATGTCATTTGAGTCTCGGTAGTCTAGTGACCAACCCTCTTCAGCTGAATAACCGGTTAAGTTAATGAATGGCTGCATGATGGAACTAACATCGACCATACCAACTCCGATTGGGTTGGGCTTCTGTTTTAGTCGATAGGTGTATGCTGTTGCTCCAGTTGCAGCATTAACATAAAGGTCTATGACATAACTAAAGTCAATTTCTTGATTCTTGTTAGAAACAAAACTCCACACTATCGGATTATAAGCCGGTGACCATATGTGTGGTTTGTAATATACGTTTGTGATTGCCATTAGTTTATTCTTTTGTTAATTTGATTGCGTTTTCTAGCAGCTTCTTGCTCTCTTTTATGCTTGTCGACTTTCCACGCCATCCAGTTAAGAGCGGCTCGAATATTGAGCTTTGAGGCTTCTTCGATTTTGAGGGGGTCTTCGTTTGCAAGTTGATTAATTGTGGAATACCATGATCGAGCAATTCTGTGAATATCTTTCTTAGCTCCTCCGTCTTTTCCTTCTCCATTCCCGCTGTCTCCAGATGAGTTATCAAATAGTCCGTTGTAGCTTTTAAGGATGTGCTTGCGGAATTCAAAAAAAAAGCGATGTTCAGTTTAGCTTGAGACAAAGGGAAATTTCTAAATGCTTCTGCACGTTCTTGAAAATCATCTGTGTCGTAGTCCTCCACTTTGTATTTACTACCAAGACTCCATTTGACTGGACGGTATAAAACTGCCATTGCTTCGTGCATTCTGCTCTCTGCGTTCTCCGAGGATAGGATAACGTCTAGATCACCGAACTCACCAACGCTTATTTTGTCTAGGTTTATTAACCCATACTTAACCCCGTTTAGCTCGATTATCCTAGTTGACTCCTTAACCGGAAAGTGGATAGAGTTATAAATTACTTTCTGTGCGGTCAGCCAAATGTCCAACCATTCTTCATGTAATACGGACTTAAGTTTCTTAACCGGACACCCGGATAATCTAGAGATAATCTCAAATCCACTTTCATTGTCATCAGTTAGTGCTAGAATTTGTAGCTCGTAGTAGTCTTGGATAGTTAGTTCTCTAAAACTAAATCCTTCTTTGCCTATTTTAAAATGGGGTGATTTCATATTTCTTCTATTTGTTGATCTAAGAATTTAAAAAATTGTCTATCGTATTCTTCATTTATTATTTGATCTATTCTTACATCATCTTCCATTGTAATAGCAGACCAATTCTGAGCTCTGATTCCTCCCTTTCCTCTTTCATAACCAGAAAAAGATCCTGGCTTAGCAGACATTCCGTATCTTCGGTTATAATAAGGTCCAGTCCCGTAGTTAGTAAAGACACCATAATCTTCATACCTAATAAATATTTGATCATCTTCTATAACTAATTGAATTGAATTTTTTAATCTACCGTTTCTTACGGGAACTTGTAATTCAACTCTAGTTCTAATAATCTGAGCTGCGAGAGTTAATGCTGGTCTTAGATCTGCTTTAAAGTCTTCCATTATTCAAACGCTGCCTCGCATAGATTTAATGGTGACTTAACAATCACAGTGATTTCCGCCGCCCATCCACTTAGGTTATTGTTAAACCTTTCCACGAATGGAGTGGTTGGGATAGGTGTGTTTACTGAGATCTGAACTGTCTCCCAAGATGTTAGCACTATTCTCGAGATTAGATCTTGAAGGATGTCGTGACAATCGCTTAACCTGTTAACCTCTAAGCCCTCTTGGTTCTTAGCTATGTCCATGACAAGTAGCGAGAATCTAAATGTGGTCTTACCTCCGCCATCTATCTCACCTGACCGGTGAACCAAGAAGACCAATGGGTATTCAGTCGGTGTTTTAGTGTTGGTCTGCACATCAATGTCTGAGATCATTCCTGATCCAAACTGATGCACGGCCATATGACTCATAGCTAAAGAGTTGAAATAGTTAACTACGTCTTTATAGGTTCTGATCGGTCCTGAGTTTGGTAATGGCATTAGTTTGTTTTGTTTTTGTTAAAGATCTTTTCTATTACTGTTAGTCCAAGTCCACCGCCGGATAACAGTAGTAGACCATCGAATATGAATTCAGGTACTATTCCATTAGAGTTAACCGTGCTAACCCAGGCTAATAGGATAACATTGAACAACGTGAAGATCGCTGCAAATCTTTTAGAACTTGCTTCGTTACCATCTGACATTAGTCCAATAAAGAATTGCTTCATGTTGTTAAATATAGTTTTAAAGCAAACTGTCGAGGTTAATCAGATGCTTCCATCTTTTCCCGTTTATCACTTGCGAAACTAATCCTTGACTTATTTCAAACCTTTGTGCTATAGGATCTTGTTTTATTCCTTTAGCATTTAATTCTAGGATTTCCTTGATTGTATCTTCGGTTAATTTAGATAATGGATGTTTATCGCCTTGCTTATTATCTCTATTAGACCATTGGGTTTGCCAACTAGCCCACCTTAAATTATCTAAGTGATTGTTAAGTGTGTTCTTATCTAAGTGATCTACAGTTGGTAAGTTGTCGGGGTTTGGTATAAATGTAGTTGCTACTAACCAGTGTATACCCTTACAAGTTTTCTTTTTAGTGTAAGGATCATAAAAGGAAGTTAACATATATCCACTTCCATTTGGTTTAGTTCTTTTCTGAATATAACCAGTTTTTATATTGCGAAGTCTTCCGTGAGTACTTATTTCATAATTGGGTTTACCCTCTATAATTTTCCATATTTCCATGTAAATTATATTTAAAATATTACGATAAGTTTCGGTTTAATCACGACTTAATCCAGGTTGTATCATACTATGTTTTGAATAAATTGCGTAGGTACCCTTAGCTTTCTTTTTAGTTAAGCAATGATTAGCTATAGCAAGTGAAAGAACAATATCATCGCTCATCCCACTCGGTCCACTGTAGGCTATCTTACCTGTTGGCAACATCTTGTATGTGAACGCGGAAAGTTCTAGGTGCATCTGAGGATTAAGCTCTTTAGTTGGTATGCGTATGTCTCCACGGGAGAAGGCTAACTTAAGATCCTCGATGATGTTCATCTTGTTGTCTTGGGTTGTGGTAAACTCGCCCACGTTGTTAGCCCCGCAGATCTTTTGGAGTTGCTCGTACACAACCGAACCAATCGAGTTCTTCTCCACCAACGTAAACGCGTTCCACTTCTTAATCATGTTGGCTACCTTAGCAATGATCTGTTCCCAAGATGTTTGGTTCTCTCGGAAGAAGTCCACTACGTTACCATCTTGGTCGAAGATAGTTAAGACCGTAAAGTCGTTGGCGATAGCAAGGTCAAGACCACCGAAGTACTTCTTGCCTGGTTGAGGTCCAGGTTGGTAGTACTGAATGAGTGCTGACTGTCCGAACTCGAACACAGATCCACCACCTTCAACGAACACGCCTAGATACTCTTGTTGGTACGATTTCTCTGGTAGGGTTAATCTAGCCATCTCCAAGATGCTTTGATCAAGATACGGGTTGTCTAACGACGAAATACGATAGGATAACCAGTCAGTTAGATTTGGATCCTGACCGTAGTCATAGATGTCTCTGAACCAATTGGGTCCGTTAGGGGTACTAATGAACAGCACCTTCTTACCTCGAATAAGTGTGGTTGGTCTAAGAATTTCGTTCCACAGATGTTCTGGAACATAAGCAGCCTCATCTAGTACCAGTATGCCTGACACGGTAAACCCCCTTAGGTTCTGGTTAGATTCTCCAGACACCATACGTATGGTTGAGCCATTCCAGAAGGTCATGATTAACTCTGTCCCGTTAGCCCCAGTGATTAACGGGTTGTTAACCCCACTAGCCTTAACTAGGTCGGTGAAGCATTTCTTACTCTGTGAAAATATAGGGGAGACAAGTACGTTGTAACTGTCTTTGTGGTTGATTGCGTAGTAAAGTAGTAGGTTGATAGCCAGTAACGTCTTACCACATTGCCTACTACTTACTAACACGTGATGCTTAGCCTCTGAACCTAGGATAGAGTCTAAGACTTGTTTTTGTTTGGGATAGGGTACAAAGTTAGTACTTATCTGCATCTGATCCGGTTAGTGATAGGAATCCGTTACCTTTGATACCTTGTTGTACCATCTCTTTGTTAGCCTCGTACTCTCTAGCCTCTCTAGCCTTTATGTAAGCCTTAGTAAAGGCTTTGCCTGCATCTTTAATGGCTTGGTTTCTTTTAGCAACTCGTGCTCTGTGTTCCTTAGTCTTCTTTCCCATCTTGTTTGTCTTTATCAGCTGTGCTGAATGTGAATGATACGTTTTTGAATAAGTCCTCTCCATCGTTGCCAACAACTTCTTGTCTGGCCAACTTAGGAAGTATGTACTCTGACAACTTAAGCATTAGTTCGGTTGCTTTCGCCGGGTCTTTATCGGCTATCTTACCTAACCATTGACTCATGTTGTCTAGGTTGTCTTCTAATAGTTTCTGGTAGGCAGCTTTGATTTCATTGGTTGTCTTATTGCTTACACCTTTAGGACGACCGTTTACGTTGCCTGATTCTCCTGCTTTGAACATTTGTTTCTTTTTGTTATTTTCAACACGGACCAAGTTTAAGATCTGCGTCCAATTCTCGTTTAAGTTGCATATACTGGTCTCGGACAAATGAGATCTTTTCTCGTCGACAACTAGGACAACCTGTATCCATGGCTTGTTGACCAGTTATCAGGTTGTTCATGTCATAAATCTCTTTCATGTCTTCTGGACTCCAATAGCTTTTAATGCCATCGAACATCTTTCTACCTAGGACTATTAACGCGTTTTGTACTTCGTGTTCCATCTTGATCTAATTCTTTTAAAGCTTCTCTGAAAGCTAATTCATAAGCAGCATCATCCCTGACGCCGGTTTCCTTAAACTTGTTTACTAATTTCATCACGCTATCGGCTATGCCTAGATAGTGTGCGTCATACAATAATTCTTCGATGTGATCTGAAGAAGTCATTAGAATAGTTTTTGTTGTACCTTATCTACCTCATCTGCAAGTGCTCCACAGACCAATGCTAAGATGATGGACTCGACTACTGGTAAATTAAAGTATAGCAGGTTCAGCGTCAGTGCTACCCAAGTCCCCAGACAAATCTGACAATTCAGGGGTTTCATCCACAGGCGTAATCTTTTTAGAAGATTTCGATACGGTGGCAGGTTGATCAACGTGCTGATCGCTATTGATAGCAGGAACGTCGTTAACATGTTCTGTAATAGTAAAATCATTTTCAATAATTATTTCATGTTCTGCATGTAGGTTCATGCTGTTTCTTAATCTTGTTGCTGTTGTAGCAAACTTGTCTTTAGAGGTTTGGTAAACTGTTTGTGTTCCAGCAAATCTCCATTCGATTACTTGTGTCATTGTGTTATGTTGTTATTTTTGATTTAATGTGGTCTCTGATCCGATTAATGGTTAGCGATATTGAAGTACGAGGTATTTGTGTTGCTCGCGATAACGAACTCATTGTGTGTTGTTCATCAACGAATATTTTAAATAACTGTTGTTCATACCAATGTAGTTGACTCAACTCATCTTTTATCTTTTGTGCAACTTGCTCTACCTCAAAATCATCTAATTGATCGGCGATATCCTCTTCTAAATATGAAATTGTAGAGAAGTCGTACATGTTTTTACGATAAATTCGATAAAAGGCCGATGTAGTTGACTTCCAGCTGTTCATCATTATACGTATCACGTAGAAATTTGCTCCACCAGAATCTAAAATCTCCTGAAGGTTCTGCTTTCTAGTTAACTCTTCCAGCGAATAGTGTAGTAACTCATTCGAAAGTTCGTTGTTATTCGATATTTTAATGGCTGCGTCTAATAACGGATCATAGTTAGCAGTCATCCAAGAATTCAAATTCAAATTGTTGTGGTGATTTTACTATATATCTTCGCTGAAATTCATCATGTTGTCAGCGAAGTCACCATTACGAATGTTGGTTTTCTTAACTGAAGATCGATAAGTACGGTCAAGTTTGTTCTTATCAATCTCTATCTTAGCGAATATGGCTTCAACACTATCGAAATCTATTAGCTCGTACTCATAACAAGACCAACCACAGTACAAGTAATAGAACTGAATAACAGAACTTACTCTTGATATGAACACTCTAAACTGTTTATTGGGTTGGTGTAAGATTAAAGTTTTCTTGTCATCCTCTGCTTTATACCCTTGCTTTTTGGCGGCGGCGACAAATTCTTTAATGATCGGATTGGCCTTGGTGTAGAAATCTTGATTGACTAATGGTTTGGTTGGTAATGCCATCTATACGTCG
>JAUKPQ010099350.1:0-16849 GCA_032273045.1 Chloridella minuta | reverse complement strand
CGAAACAAAACGGCGCGGTCATACTTTCCATACCCCCTCCCAAAAAAAACACTTGTCGCGGTCAAGATGGCCCATATAAAATCATATAGTAAGAATAAATATGTCTATCAAAGCATTCTTTCAACAGAAAGGATATGATGTGTATTGGATTTTGCGGTCTAAACTCCACATCTGTAAGGATAAGAGTTACATGAGTGTAGAAATCATAATCGATACGAATTGGGTGAGTCGTGAGTATTTGATAAACGATGTGTTTATTCCCAAGCGTAGTATTCATACGAATTGTGATTGGTTGTGTGTAATGAATAGGGACAAGACCAATTTTTATATTGTCCCCATGTGTGTCGTTAAGGCATCTCAACAGGTCAGTAAGGAAAGTAATGGTTCTGCACGCAATATCTTGTATGCGATGGATACGCAGATGGTTCAGCAATCAAATAAAGGAGCGATGTATTTTGTATGATTAAAGGTTAAACTTCTTCTTAAACTCGGCGATATTCGTGTGAATGTTCGTACTATTGCCCCAAAGTATCCATTTTGATAATGCACCAGCAGAATCGGGTTTATTCCAATCTTCTCGTGCCTTATGTCTTGTTAAATATCTTTCACGCTGGTCTTTATCTTTCGTGATCGTGTAATCATTTGCTTTTTTCTGCCCGAAATGGATTGTGCGAGTCCGTCCATTCACCTCAAACATCGCCTTCATCTTCTTATCAGGTTTTTCACTCGGTACAACAGACAGGAGTTTCATTATAAAAAGACAATATTTTATGTTGGTCTATAAACTAACACCATAAGGGGACGAATGTATCCAACAGAACTACTGACTTCTCCTTCATCAGTCGCCATATACCACCCTGCTTTACCATTCTTTTGCGGATTTTTCAGGAAACGGATTTCGCAGTTAGGATTCTTCCAAATATAAGTATGAAAGTATTTCGTATGCGTAGAAGCGGGTAAAAGCACGACACTAATACCTTCTTTGCGTTCGGCACACTTCTGTATCCATTTCGGTAAATCTCGGTCGTACATTGGGTGGATATAAGCAGTATGCGTTCCCCAATCACTTTTTAGACCATCAGTTTCTTTTGTAAAATAATTTTCGCACAAATGATTCTTGTCGCTCGCACATGTGTCTAGCGTGAAATGAAACTCGTTGTTGAGTTCTTCCCATAGTTCAGGAGGCGTCCGTATGTAACACATCTTCTTCTCGGTTTGATATTGTGTATCCAAATAGCGTTTTCCTTTTGAAGCGTACATTTGTAGAAACACAATATTTTTTCCTGTCTAATTATTAAATGGATCTACTGAAACAGGCACTCGCGAATCGTCAATCTTCTGCAACTGATTCGTCTTCGGCAGATAAGACGCCGAAGTCAAAGGTGACATCAGTCGTTCAACCGATTGCGAGTTCAAATACTTGTAGCAGGGCGTACATAATTGAGAACAAACCGAAGAACAAGGTTGTGAGGGACTACTTTGAGTCAATCGTGGAGAAGGTAATTGATTTTGCGGATAATGAGGAAGATTGAGAATCCTTATCCAACAACCATCACGAATAATAACCTTGTAAGGAGTATTCAGCATAATTACTATTGAGAATATCTTTTACGGACATATATGTGTCCTGTGAAGATATAACTTCTACATTATAAAGGGATTGGGCTTACATCATATTGAACGCCAAGTTTATTTTAGTTTTTTACAGGATTAGACCGCAAGAACCCTGCGACAGCGAGAACACCGCGTTATACACATACGCCGTGTGTAGCGTGTATGAACCGCTGGGGGCAGTCGGGGGCAGTTTGAATTTTAGATTCACAATACCGTTCAGGATAGGCACACCCGCCACATACATTGAGTGAGCGGTGATGGGGTCGTACGCCTGACCGAACTGCAACACGCTCCAAGTAGAAGAGTCAGCGGTGAAGGTTGGGGGATTACCCACCGTAACCCGTGAGGTATTCACTAGGGCAGGAATACGACCATTCACTAGATTCCATAACTGCATAGAGTTCGCGTCCGCCTTCGCATACACTAGACCAGAGTAGGACATCTCCACATCGGTTAGAGCATACCACAGGAAAGGGTTCTGTACCGTAGCAACCGCAGGCACAGGCGTGTCCTGATCGCGAGTACACCACGCATGAACCTCCTTCACCTCGCCTGATGCAAAACCCGTCAAGTTCGTCGTAATCACCTGCGAGGCGGAAGGCGTCTGCGCGCCGAGAGTGATGGGAATCTCTTGCTGCCGCCACTTGCATGGGTATGAAAGTGCGTTTTGCGTCATATCAATTCTGCGAGCGAGGGCGTCTGACTGGTTGTCAAAGATGACCTGCTGTACGGCGAAGATGCCCTGCGCTAGACCGGAAGGCACGGTCGACAGAGAACCGCTTGAACCGATGGAGAAGATGTTCGCCAGAGGGTAGAGTTCCACAGTCACCTGTACTGAACTCGTCAAAAGGTCAGTTGGGAATGGCGGGGGCTTGGAAACCACCGACGGCGAGCAGTGGGGTAGAGGAAGCCACACATACGCGGACTGCTGGGTAATGAAACCACTATCAGCGGTCGCCTGTCCGCCCAGTTGTAGAATCGCATCACGAGAACCAGCGTCGGCGGACATAGACAGAGCCGCCTGTAACACCTGCTGGCCGGTTAGAAAATACTGCACAGACCCACCGTAGCGGTAGGAAATCTGCTTAATTAGGGCGTAGCCCCAGCCGATTGGGACGGCGAGGTTAGACAGCGTACCAGCAGGTAGAGTGAAGGTGCAAATTACGTCCTGAATGCCGTTGGCTGCGGGAATCTGGAAAGAGGACACGCCACCGCCCGCACCAGTAGTCGTGAATGCCTGCGTGAAACGAGTCGTCTGTGAGGTGCGGAACGCCTGCTTACCGGCGGTTTCGCTGTCGGGGTAGTATCATTACCCGTACCCTGCCTTTCGGCATATTTTAAAGGGAGTAGACTATACCTTCTGCGGTCATCTACGATTGCTAATCGTATCACGCACTTTGCTGGTAGTCGTTGGGACATAAACCTTGACCTCGCATAGCGGTTTTAGGTTCAGTCTGCGGATTATCTATTGTATTCAAATCGTTTTTACCATTGGGAAGGGACATTACCCCTGTTCCCCCGCGACCCTTTCGGGAAGGAGGTGGTAGATTTGACTTTAAGAACTTCCCGCATATCGCAAATAAGCAAGCACTTTTTAATGCTTACAGACCCATACATTTTAGGTCAGTCGCCATGCCCGGACGGACGAGTTGCTGGACGGATTCGGTGAGTGAGCCTTCCATGTTGTTTTATATATTCTCACAGAGAATAAATTTTCGCCGTTATACACAAAAGAATGACCTCTGCTAGAATGCCTGGTATGGTGGGTATGCCCTCCATCGTCAAGGACACGAAGTTTGGAAGACAGATTGTATCCACCTCGCCTGGATTTATGAAGTTGGTGGCAGAGAGTCGCGGAATCGTTCGTGAAACGCCTGTGATGGACGGCGTCATTAAGAACACGAAGGTGGGGGCGAAACTAACCAATGTCCCTGAACTGCATAAGATTCACGATCGCGGAAAGACCCAGCAGAAAATGATTGGAATGACTGCCTATTCTGGAAAGTTCTATTAATATTTTCGTGTATGATAGTAAATGGCGTCTATGTACTTCCCCATTAAAAATCACGGAGGCATTCCCAATATGCTTTCCGCCGATGGTTCTATCACGATTAAGAAGTTGGTGAAGGACACTCGTGTAGGTAAGAAGCGGATTGAGGCACTCCCTCACCTGATTGCGAACACGGTCGATAATATTGCGAAGGGTATTCCGTATGCGATTGAAAATAGTGGCGAACCCTCACTTATTGCACCTAGTAAGTCACGCCGTCTAGTTACGGATACGAAGAAGAAGATTGCTATGTATGAGGAACTGACGGCGGAGGAGAAGGAAACTCGCGGTCTTCATAAGCGTGTTGGAATGCGGTTTCGTTAAATAATTTAATTTTTACTTAATACTCTATTATGGATTTGAATAAATCCTATGTAGAATATTTATATGATTTGTTTTTTGTTTAGTCCTCACTCAATAGGCAGGAGAAGTTCCAAGTGAATGAATTGGCGTAGGTTGATGCAAACCGACCTAATGCTCCAACCGAAGAGATAGGGTACGCCGAGTCCCATAATTCCTGAATAGAACGACCATTATCATCATAAAGTTCGAACACGCAGTTGGCGAGAGGCATACGACCAGACCAACGGATCTGCTTGGGGTTCTGGAACTGACGATACAGGCAGAAGGGCGTCACGCCATTCATACGAGCGTCCCAAACGGTTTGAGGGCGAGAAGTAGTATTAGTTGATGTATAGGCGACTAAACTAGATGTCCCAGAGAATACCGGAACGCCTGTTGGCTCATCGTCATAAGCGACTGCGACGGCAAAAGGCGTGATTGTATCCGTAGAAACAATAGTTCCCTGTCCGTTCCACCCAAGACCACCTGTAACATTAGCAATCACGCATGAAACACCTTGTAGTGCAGAAGTAACCGTTGTTGAGGTTGAAAAGATGGCGACATTGCCTGTAACGGATACTAGGGCAGTAAGCACAAGCGTCGTAGGAGATGCGATTCCATTGTTAATCGTCGTAACATTTGACTGCGACTGCGTACTTTCATCTAGATATACACGGCACATAGTATCACGAGTTACAGGAAGCGTAGTTGAATCACGGAGTTGCTGGTTCTGTGTGAGTTGAGAACATACCACGTCCATATAATCTGTCGCACGCATATTAGGAATACCTGAAAACAGCGTGTTGTTCGCAGAACCAAAATATTGAGTAGCGTAAGGAAAGTTAATCATATCAATCAACTGACGATAATTCAAACTCGTATTAGGAAAGATGGACTTTGCGTCTGCGGTTGCAGTACCGACCTGCGTGCCTGATGCTATTCCAACCGTGTTGTTCGCAATTGAGAACAGAGTCGGTGTTGCGGAATTAATTACTCCCGTTAAGTTGAGAGAAGCACCGCTCGACGTATTAAGTCCCGTTACACTGACTGTTTGACCGACAACGAAAGTATTAGCACATGTATATACAACTGAACCAGCACCAGCACCAACACCAGCCGTTACAAATCCTCGCCCATACTGAACGGGTGCATTAACAGGGTCAAAATAAAACCCATAAGTCGTTAGACCTAAATCAATAGGAGGCAGACACGAAATCTGGTCGTTATTCAGGTCATTTACAAATGCTTGGAAACCAGGTATTACGCTCTGCATGTTCTGGGTTAGATACTCGGCAATAGAAAGCGTATCGTAGAAACCATCACCAAAAGTAATCTGGCGAGTTAGACCTACTAGTGCAGTTCCAGTACCAGTTGAAGATCCTGATAGAACCGTACCAACTGGAAGAGCAACTACAAACTGGGTTGGTGTAGCAGATACAATACGAAGATTTGTAATGTTAAATCCTGCCGGAGATAGACCCGTAACTGACTGAACTATCTGTCCTACTACATATCTGTTCGCAGCCGTATAAGTAATGCTCGTGATTCCATTAGTCGTAGTTGCGGACGCACCAGTTATAGTTGCGGTTAGACCAATCGTAGCAGTTCCGGTTCCAGTTGCTCCTGCAAAAGTGCCTGCTACGGTGAAGTTAGTAGCAGTTGCCGTTAGAATTGTAGCATTCGTTAAGTTGTATCCTGCTGTCGTACAAACTACGCTTACGCTCTGTCCTGCCTGAAATGAATTACCACAAGTATAGGTCTGGATTGTGCCTGAACCGGAAGTCGCAGTAATAGTAGAAGCACCAGTATAAATAACATTCATTATATTTGTACCCCACCCACGAGATACATTAGGAAGCGTCCAGTTAAGACGGAACTCGCTCAAAGCGATACGCTTGAAGAAACCAGTTAGGAGTGCCTCGCCCTTCTGGATTAGAACACGAAACGGATACGAAGGTGCAATGCGACGCTGATTATAATCAGCATATCGGTCGTCACTATCAAAAGCAAGTAGAGATGTCGCTGATGGGCGAATAGTTACTGCTTCGCTTTCGCCAGAGGGACTGTAATACGCCATTTATAACTATGTAGAGATTTAAAAAAATCGTTTAATCTTCATACAGCATATTCAAGTATCCAATATCGCCCAAATCTACCATGCGGTCAATATACTTACCTGTTCGCATAACACTTGGGTCAATTTGACGGAAGCGATAGGTATTGGGCGTATCATCTACCTTCGCTGACTTGTATCCCTGCGACCGAACCCACGCTCTCGCATCGTCAATATCCGGAAACGCCTCCTTCTTAACAATTACACTTTGGACGATTCCACGAGGCATTACCTTCTTCTTGCGGACGGATTTGAGTTTGGGTTTCTCTTCATCGCTCTCGCTGTCGCTCTCTACCATCTTGCGAGTTCCAGCAGTTCCCTCTTCCATCGGTTTCTCGTTCGATTTGTTCTCAACAAACTGGTCTATGCGGTGTGCCGTCCATAACTTAAAAAGCACCTGAAACCAACTTCCCTCAAAGGCGTTGAAATCCACTTCTGTTAGTCCGTGATTGCCCGAATACTTACCGATGAGTAAGTACAGGAAGTCGTCCTTGTTATACAGACGGCGGTTGGCGGTCTTGGAAATGTCTTTGGGTTGCATAGCAGGGTTGAAGGACAGACCACGATTCGTCACGCCATCTTCAATCAACTGATCTAGAATAGCACCGCCGAGCGAGTGTCCTACCATAATCTGCTTCACACCGAGAACACGATGCTTCTGGATAAACTCCTTATCCTTCCTGTACCGAGCAGAATCTTTCAGGTCATTCGTGATTAGAGATAGAACGGCAGAGCGATCTGCACTATCACTTGGACGCATTCCACGAATCGCAAACAACCTTGCTCCCTTCTTTTGATACACGCCTACATTACCATTACAGGCGATATACTTGTATCCAGGTAAATCCTCCTTACCTTCGTAAGTGTTTTTTATCGCCTTCGCATAGGTTTGAATGGCACTCATTTTATAAATTAGATAAGATTTTAACTTATTAAGTAGGCAAGATGACGCTGTGATTTGATGTGTGCGTAAAAAGATGTTCCTTTTATCGTGCTTCCACAATCGCATTCAATATACTCGCCGTTCTTATCTCGATACGCCTTGTTGTGTTCCTTCATGTATTCCTTGCGTTGCGGAGTGTTCTCATAGAACTGGTAGGACTGAATGTATCGCTGATACTTATCAGGAACTTGTTTGACTGCCTTCTTGGGCGGACAAAGGTCTATGTATCTCATTTATTTTAAATAGCGTTGAATTGTTGTTTTAGGCATACCGAGTGCTTCTGCGATTTTGCGCTGTGATGCTTTGGGATTGTCTGCCTTGTATTCCTTTACACCTTCCTTCGTCTTGGGATATGTCTTGGGTTCAGGTTCTACTGCCTTTTTTAGTTTGCGTTTCTTCGGCGGTTCTGCAACAGGTTCAGGTGCTTTTGACTGCATTAGATCCTTCTTGGGTTTCTTTGTCATAGTTTCGTCCATATCTTCCATACCACCAATTTCTGCTTCCAGTTCATTTACGAGTTTATCAAACGCTTCCTTCTTGACTACATTTAGTTTCTTACTCCAAGATGGCTTATTAGCGAATAGTTCGCTTTGTAGTTTCTTTATTCCGGCAACAGCGTCCTTTGGAGTTTTAGGAGTAAATTTTTTGGAAAACTCCTTGATATTCTCAATAATCGCCTTGTTCTCCGGAAATACAGTAGATGCTCCCAAAGAAAGACCATCGATAATAGTATCACCAAACTTAACCATCATATTATGAAACCATTCCGCCCAGCGTTTAGCATCATCACGATTGAACTTGTTAATCTGGTCTTGTAGCACTTTGTAACCATTCAAGGCAATCGTGAATCCTTCGCTGTCTTTCTTTAACTTATCAATTTCAGGTCTTGCTACGTCCTTACCATACCGAGTGTTGTAGTATTCTACATACTTATCGTAATCCTCCTTGTCCTTGCTGTCGGTAAGATTGAATGGCGGTTGTGCTGATGGTTCTACTGCGGATTCACGCTTACGTTCCTCTACCTGTTCCTTTGACGCCTCACTCTGCGTTGCACCACGAAGTAGTTCGCGTTCAGGTTCACCACCGCTTCCACTATCCTTCTTCGTCATACCAGGTAGGTTCTCACGTTTGGTTGGCGTTGGGACACCAGGCAGGTTGTCTGTCTGCGTTCCGCTTTCCTTTGTAGCGTAGGCGACAGGGACATAACTAATCGCATTTTGACTACCGAGCATAGAAAACTTCTGGATTCCGCCTGTTGTGAATATCTGCTGTGGATCACGCTGACGTACGTCATGTAATCTACCTGCGTTAGAAATGCGTCGGTCAAGCACACGCGGAACACCGCCAGTACGACTTGTAAGTGCGAACTCCATCTTTAATCTAGTGTTAGATTAAAAGATGGATACAACAACTGGAAGCATCATTGCGTCCGGAGGTGTATCCGGAGGCATAGTTGCTATAATCTATGTAATATGGAAATTGTGTAAGCACTCACGCTGTAAGTCGGCGTGTTGCGGAAAGGAAGCGTCATTGTCGGTAGATCTAGACAAGGGGTTTGAAACGAAAAAGGAAGTGCCTACACCTCCACCTGTTCTTGTCGTTAAAGAGTAGAGGTCTTGCGTCCTTCTAGAATGCCTAGAATCAGCAGTGCAGTTACATGTGCCATAATATTCACACGCAGTTTCTCTTCCAGAGTTTCGAGCATCGTATCCAAATCCTTACGAATATCATTCTGTCGCTCCTTAATCATCTCAATAGTGATGTCCTCCATTTTTAGTATTAAAACAGGAAAAAAAATCATCTTGTAAAAACGAATTATATTGACGACCTTGCCTACGGCAGTTTCAAATCAGGGCATAGGTCTAGGGGGGTATGCGGAATGGGGAGGTAGTATAAACCAGTTTTAGTGATAGAAAAATCTACCATTCTTCAAATAACACGCCCACTCCTTATGACCCTTATCCATGATTCCATTCGTCCAGCGGATAAAGTATTCCTCGTCAATCGCGTTGTACTTGATACGCCAATTTACATCATCATATCCAAGAGGGTGACGAATTACAAGAAGGTGGGCGTTTGCTTCAAACTGACTGCGGTGCATTCTTATTACTTATACTATACTTTATTTTTGTGAAAATCAAACGCACAAACAAAGTATTGGACTATTAAAATAATATTAAATGATTTTAGATGGGGTGTAGGGGTGTAGGGTGTAGGGGGGTAAAAAAACTCCCTACAAACCATAAATAAATGTTTGCAACTTTCTCATTGGATTTAATTTAATTATTTTTACACATAGTTCATAGACCCTACACCACCCTACACACCCTACACCCTTTATACTACTTATATATTTTAGATAAGAAATAGGTAAGGAAGTATAGGAGAGAAGGAATTTGTTTAGGTGTAGGGTCTAAAACATACCCTACACCAACCCTACACCAACCCTACACCCTTACAAATCCGCCCACCAATTCTTTGTCTTTAAGAACTCCATCATCTTTTCTGCGTTCATTACATATTTATTACCTGTCTTACCGCGCTTCTTTGTGAGTGCGTCCTCTGGGTACTTCTTCATATCCATACCAAACTTTGTTTCCTGATAGTCGAACTTGCAGTCCTCCTTGACGCGATTGAATAGACGGCGTGCTTCCCAGTCCTGCGTATCAACCTCATGTTGTAGGCAGTCCTCTACAATCCGCTGGAAGAAGCGTGCGTGATGGGGGGCAAGTGCTTCACGGATAGTTTCATAATAATCTGTCTTGGGGAAATCACGAGGATTGAATCCTGTTAAATCCACATTCATTAGGTAGTGGTAGTAGGCGTTTCTTGTCGCAGGATTATTGAGTGCGGTATGCACTGCGTTCCAATACTCAAAATCGCCACGCTTTTCATCGCTCGCTTTGAAACAGCAGAAGCGTCGGTCTGTGTCTTCTAGCAGTACAGGAACTTCTTGGTTTGTTGTCATCACAAGGTTCGTATAGTTATTCAGTGTAATGGGTTTCAGTCCCTTGCCCTCAAAACTGCGCTTCTCCGCAGTAATCAAGTTCTTCAACTTATCTGCGTGCGTCTTGTTGCTGACGAAGGACGCCTCCTCGAACTTCATAAACAATACACGCTGTTGGTGATCTGTGAAGCGTCCCCAAACATCGTTCTCGGCGTTGCCTGTATTCATGAAGTATTCCACGCCAAACATAGACCCAACAAAGTTAAAGAAGGTGTCCTTGCCTACACCCTGATTACCCTGATTGACTAATACTACGCCTGTCTTCTCGTAGGGCTTCTGTAAGATTGATGCGACCCATTTCTCTACATACTGATACACCTTGTTGTCGTTTCCGGTAATCATTTTTAGCAGATTATTCACAATCGTCACATCGCCTTCTACTGCTTCAACAGGAAATCCCTTGAAGATATTGTACTGGTCTGCTGGTGCAACCTGCTTGGGTAAGAACACCAAACTCTCATAGGTGCGGATCGTAGGGTCACTCAACCACTTGTTTGTGAAACTCTCGCCATTACACATCAGGTTCTTATACATGAAGGCAAAGTCCTTCTGTGCGAGTTGTTGTAGTCCGCCACTTGCGGTCAGGCGGATAATCATAGGCGGATTCATAACCTTGAAATGCGTATTTTCAAAATCCTCTTTCATGTATTCGTAGTCGTTCTGTTTCACACGCTCATATACATCAACGGCGTGTTCCTTCAAGAACTTCCAAATCGTCAGTCCGCTCTTCACGAATGTTTCCCACTTCTTCTCGCATTCACGCTCGTTGTACTTTGCACTACGACTGCTGACCTGCTTGAATACATCTAGGGGTTCATCGCTGTTCTTACATATCATTCCAATCTTGACCCAAGTATCATACTCGTCAATCAGTTCAATCGGCAACAGGTCAAATATAGGCATCAACTTGCTCTCCTGCTTCTTCGCAGGGCGACCACGCTTCGCCTCCTTCTTCTCATGTTCTTTTAGGGTACAACCATCAATGTGCGAGATGATTGTATCTACCGCATCGCCCTTCACTAACTTCAAGGGGCGGTTCTCTCCGTCCTTGTTAGAACCCAGCATACGCATCTTGCGGTTCTTATCATAGACGCCCAAGTCAATCTTGACTCCATCAGGCAAATCTATTTTTAAGTTCTTCGCCCAAATCTTATTGTCCTCCTTCGAAGACATCACATACTTCATCACGACACGCCAACTGATTTTATGGTGTAGGTAGGAAGACGCAGTCATCAGGCAGTACTCATCATCATTACCGAAGTAATTCGTGAGTGCATCATTCACCTGTGTATTCGCAATAGCAAATTGCTCTACATCTAGTCCTTCTACCTTTCCGTCAATATCCAGATAAATACGATTATGAGTATCGTTTAATACCTCATAACAATCCGTCCGCGTCTTCAATGCGAGTACGACCTCATCAACACTCATCTCCGTAGCGTTCGTGAATGACTGCTTTAATCCTTTTGCGACACGCACCATTCTTTTATTAGTAGTATATATATTATTTCTGTCTAAACTTAACGCACCCTCGCCCACGCCAGTTCGTTTTTTCAGGAACTACTCCCCTCCCCCTTCTTGCGATAGTAGTAGGACAGGCGACTCTCCTTACGCCGACGCTCTCGCTCTTCATCGGTCAAACGAGGGCGACCGCGTGCCTTGACTTCGCCAGTTTCTAGTGCCTTCTCATCTCGCTTCTTCTTGGCGTACTTCCGCATACTCTCCAAGTGTGATTCATATAGGGCAAGTGCCTTCTTCATTCTAATCTCGTCTTCCATTATTATTTATACTATACCAATATTAAAATCATATATATACGCTCGTTGAAAACGGATAGACCAAAACCAAGTATAGTATAGTAATAAGAATGATGCCCCTACTGAAAGAAAAGTGGATTGACCTGATTACCCTCGCCCAGCGTATTATCGTTTGCGAGTGCTGTGATAAGATTAAGATTGAAGAAACGAATGTAATGAATCACGAGAACTATATGTACTCTTTACGGATTGCACTACGCTCTGTCGGTCAGCGTATCACAAAGGTTAATAAATATTATGATAAGGACGATGACCTCGACCTTATCGTATATGAAACTACAATTACGCATGATGAGTACAAAATTGCGATGGACTTATTTGATGATTGGGTGACTGAAACACATCATCATTTCCATGAGAATGACGACAGCGACAGCGACAGCGAGAGTGAGAACGAGAAAGAAGAAGATGATGACCCTTCTATATAGAATCAGTATTTCCTGACTCTATACAAAAATGGGCGGTGGTCGTTGATGTCGTCTGCTCTTGTTATTCAACAGGAAAAAATATTGCGTTTCTATATAAGAGATGCCCCTTGAAACACGGAAGTTTGACTTTGAACTCGCCGAAAACGGAGGCGTCAGTGTCGCATTACTAGGTTCTACGCGGTCAGGCAAAACGACCTTCCTGAAATATCTGCTCGATAAACATTTCCCCAAGCACCTCAAAGTGCTGATGTCTAACTCTATCCACGCCCCCATTTATAAGGATATGAAGGACATGGTGAAGTCCCCACTCTACATACCCAAACTCGTAAAGGAGGGTTATATGATAAACAAGGAAACCAAGAATCACTATGATTTTTTGTATATCCTTGACGACATTGTAACTGGAAAGTTCGACAAGGAACTGCTGAAATTACTCGCCATCTATCGTAATTCAAATATGTCCGCCATCATTTCCATTCAGTCGCCCATTCTCCTCAATTCTGCAACACGAGGCAACCTCAACTATGTCCTGCTCGGCAGAATGAATAGCGAGGAGCAGATTGAGAAGACCATAAAAATGTATTTAACTTCGTACCTTGACGGCAGGAATATGACGGAGAAGATTAAGAACTACAAGGCAATGACGGAAGACCATTACTGGATTGTTATTAATAATCTTGATGGATCAGTGTATCGCACCAAACTGAAATTATAAAATGTTGTTAAATATTAAATGTCGCTCCTGCCTGCTTCTACGAACGCCAATCCCACAACGCCGTTCTACATTCCAGTAGGTACTAACACATCTCTTCCTAGCGGACTAACGGGAACTCTAACTTGGTCTGTGGGTAGTTCAGGCACATATACTGCTACAATCACAGGTGTGTCTTCTCAATTGAAGTCAACGAGTCAGGTGACTGCAACATTACAGAGTTCCAATATTACTGATGGTCTGGCTGCTTGGCTCGTTAATGCTGTTCCTGATTCCGCTCTTGGTGGAGCAATCACATTCATCGTAGCAGCCAATCCCACAAATGCTTCTGTCTTTCGTATTTCTTGGGCGGTAGATAAGTTTTAAAATCTCGCAATATATTAAATGTCGCTCCTCCCTGCTTCCACGAACGCCAACCCCACGACTCCGTTTTATAGTCCGGTGTCTTCGGGTAAGTTCCCTGTGATTGCTGGCGTAACGCAGACGATTGCTATACCTGGTATGACGGTGAATGGTAATGTGATGCTTATGTATATCCACACGAACGCTACGGGCGGTGCAGGTCAGTTCTTCGCCAATGTAGTGCCTGGAACAAATCAGGTTGTTGTAACGCTGGGTCAGACAGGTGCTTCTACACCCAATCAGGAGTTTATCGTGTGGCATGTATTAAAGTTTTAAAATCTCGCAATATACTAAATGTCGCTTCTTCCAGCAACAAGTCACGCAAATCCAACCACGCCGTTTTGGGCTTCGGCATCTGGTGGTGGTGGTGGAGGTGGAGGCCCTTTGATTACAATTCCCGATATTGTAGCCGGTGCTACTGCAAATATTCCCTTTGGTTCTACTGATACACTATTTTCTTTTCCTATTCCTGATGGAATTGCGGTAGGTGATGATTTTATAGTACAGGGGTTAATTCACGTAGAGGATTGGGATTATACTGGTGGCCCATATCCAGTATTAAGTGGGTTATTAGAGTTTGTATTGATTTTTAGTGATGATGATAAAAGTTGGGGTGTTAGTAATGCTGTATATTTGAATGTAACAAATGGTCTTCCAAATATTACTAATGATGTTCCTATTACGTTAGTAGCCCATAGAGGAGAAGGTGCTTCAAATATAAATGTAATTTGGAGAAATAAGATTCAACAGGCGTCAGCATTTTCTATATTATCAAGTTCTATTGGAAATATCACATTCACTCGTGTTGGAACTGGATTAGTCATTTCATAAATAATCGCATCGTAATATAAATGTCGCTCCTTCCAGCAACGAGTCACGCAAATCCAACCACGCCATTTTGGGCGGTTGCAGGTGGAGGTGGTGGTGGTGGTGGCGGTCCGGTAGATTTACTCGCCGATATTAATGTAACAAGTTTGGGTTCTATTACTTACAATAATACACTCACCATCACAACCATTCCTATTCCTGCTTCAATTTCTCCTGGTGATGCTTTTCTTATTGACTTACAGGTTATTCCAAATGATATTGGGATTTCTTTGGATACAGGTGGAACATACGCTCTTAATGGAAATCTTGAATATGTTGTGTATTATACTACGAGTGACGGACCAGGAAGTTGGGGAAATACATCGTCTATATATGCTGGAAAGAAATCCTTTTCAATAGATGCGGTATTAAGTCCCCTATCAGTTACAATTGTAGCATATCTGGGAGCAGACCCGAGTGACGTTCAGGTTGTTCTTCGTAATAAAATCCCCGAATCTGTTGTAACTGTGAATGATATAACAATCGGTCGCATCTCATTCACCAAGATTGGAACTGGGCTATTGTATAGTCCATAAATAATATGTCCTATTAACAAATGTCGCTCCTTCCTGCGTGATTTTTTTTCTTGTTTTAGTAATAAAAATGTCGCTCGCTGATCTACGCAAGGAACTTCGTGAGATTCGCAAGACCGCCCCCTCCGTCCCCATTTCCAAGATGAAGAAGCATGAGGTCGTTCTCGAACTGGAAGGACACAAGAAGCCAGTCAAGAAGGTAGAGGTAGAGAGTGTGAGTGAAGATGAATCACCTGTCGTCGTCAAGCCGAAGGTGGAAAAGCCGAAGGTGGAGAAGCCGAAGGTGGAAAAGCCGAAGGTAGAGAAGCCAAAGGTAGAGAAGCCGAAGGTAGAGAAGCCGAAGGTAGAGAAGAAGGTAAAGGAGGAGGTCAAGGTTGAGAAGGTGTCTGTTAAGTCAGCACCTCGCAAAAAGAAGGGAGAGTAAAAAGTGGAAAAATATTCTCTTTTTCCTAATATAAAATCATGGAAATATTCCATAAAACGCAGTATGCTAATAAGAAGCACGAAATCGCACTTCTTACTATCACAATTGAAGACCTTGAAAAGCATCACGCAATTTGTCGTAGTGCATTTAAGGGTAAAAAGTTTCAGCAGGATAAAAATTGTGTTAAGAAACAGGCACTTCGTATTCAAATTAAAAAATTAGAACGCCAAATGCTTGAATTAGAACTGATGGATATTGAGGATTTTCTCAAATCGTATTAAAAGTAGAACAATGGCGTTAGACGATATGTTATTATTCATATTTGAATGGATACTATTTATCACTACGATAAATCTAATCATTCTTGCGTCTTACATGATGCGAGAATACACGCAATCACATCAACATTAAAGGCATTACCCAAACATCTATACCGCTGTGTATTACTAATCCCAGCGGTGTAATCGTCAGGTAATCCCTGTAATCTTTCACATTCAATTGGAGTTAATTTACGAACATTCTCGTCTGTAAGGACTAATGCTAGTTGGTCTGTTGCTGTTGATGTTAGTGCAGACGCTTTATCATCTTGGCGTGTTTCTAGTTCTTTCTTCCATGTTCCATCTTCCTGTTTTCTCCCTCGTAAAGATGCTCCTTTAACCATCGTTCGCTGTTTGCGTTCAACACTATTCTTTACAACTGCTCCATTGTACGATGCTGTCAAAGTATATGCCTTGCCGTCCTTTGTAACCATTCGCTCATCTACCTCCGCATCAGGTTGTAGAATATGTTTTAGAACAATACCTCTATCTTCCGGTAATTCAAACTTAATGTTCGTCCAAAACAGACGCTTACGACATTGTGCGGAAACCAAAGACGCATTAAACAACACTGGTTCAACTCCCATAGTTTCCGTAATAATATCCTTATCTGCTTTCGGCATTGATGCTACATTTTCTAGAATAAAATACTTGGGTTTGACTTCTTTGAGAATACGAATATATTCCCAAAAAAGACCTGACCTATCGCCACCCAATCCCTTTCTGTCTTTCTTTGCAATGGATAAATCCTGACACGGCGATCCACCGATTAGTAGGTCAATTTCAGGAAGCATTTGCTTACTCAAAAATCGTACATCATTCACAGGACGGATAATATCAGGGTGATTCTTCTGTGATACTTTGATTGCGTATTTATCAATCTCACATGCGTAGTACTCTTTCACATCTATTCCTGCTCGTTTCAATCCTTCATACGCACAACTGATGCCGTCAAACAACGACAATGCTTTGATAGACATATTTATTAATTATATAGGGAGTTTATTTGTCTAAACAAACGACTAAAACTTCGTAGTCATTAACGCCATATTCTCCATGAATGTCTTGATTACAACTGCCTTGACCTCGTTAGGCGAATCCATCTCCAAAGTTTCAATCAGCGTCTTCATAATTTGAGAATCCACAAACTGCTTGACCTCGTTCTTCTTGATTTCGTCCATTTTTATTTAATTGTATAGATTTTTTATTGTCTAAATGACCGCGACAAGTGTTTTTTTTGGGAGGGGGTATGGAAAGTATGACCGCGCCGTTTTTTTCCA